>JAZGTJ010020822.1:0-10201 GCA_036877575.1 Botia almorhae
ACCTGCTCTGATAATCATTTACAGGCTCATTTAATCCGCTACATGATGATCCACTGCCTGCAAATCCTAAGAAACAGCTGGTGATAAAAATCATCAGCGGACAACAGCTGCCCAAACCCCCTGATTCAATGCTGGGAGACCGTGGAGAGGTGAGCAGATAATGCCTATTGACAGGAGTTCAGTACAATATGTATTGTTTCTAATACAGCATATTGTTTATTGGTTAAAAATGGTCTGGTTTTATCCACAGATCATTGATCCGTTTGTGGAGGTGGAGGTTATTGGTATTCCAGTGGACTGCTGTAAAGAACAAACCAGAGTTGTGGATGATAATGGTATGACTGATGTGTCAAGCATTTAGTTTATTTAAGGGAGGGAGGTGAGAGTATGTTTTTTGTTAACCCTCAATATGAATGTTAATGCAGGATTTAACCCTGTATGGGAAGAGACCCTGTCCTTCACACTACACATGCCTGAGGTGGCACTGGTGCGCTTCCTGGTCTGGGATCATGACCCCATTGGACGAGACTTTGTGGGCCAGAGGACCATAGCGTTCAGCAGTCTCATGCCAGGTAAGTGAGGTGTGGGTGTTTTTGCAACTGTGGATGCTTTTCACCCTGTTTTAAGCTCCTTAAACTAGTCACAAGTTTTTTAATGTACTACAGTATGTAATAAATTGTCTATTTTTTTAACCATTTCCAACAATAGATATAAAGGAATTCTTCATTTTATTTGTTTTTATAAATAAAAGTTAATGCTAATTTCCGTAGCTTGCATTTTATGTATAGTAAATGCACAGAATAAACCAAAAAACATTTTCATACTTCATAATTTGACAGTTTAATTGAGAATTATGCACAATAAATATAGTCTGCAAGCTAGTTGCAAGCTATATTTGATTTCCTCACACATCACATATCTCATATTTCATCTAATTTATGCTCTTCGTTGACACTATATAGTTAAATTGTATTGTTGAACTTCTTGATAAAACTCTGTAAAATCACAACCGAGCAACATATTATATTAGTTATTAATATTATCAATATGACTAAGAAATTAGAAGGGGGAAAGATTATAAAATCTATAGATACAAGACATTTAATAAGGTGATAAAATGAATGCTTAAAAAGTTAAAGACCGTTTTAATATAATGTCAACAGCAACAAAACAGATAGAATTTGTTATAACCAAAAATTATACCTCTAGAATAAAAAAATGCACGCTCCATCTGTTTTAGTGGGTCAGTAATAAAGTACATAATTAGCAGCAGATGAAAAAGACAGGAAACAACAGAGCAAAAAAAGGAAGAACAGACCATGAGGATGAGATAAACGGATGAAGAGCTAAAGCAATCAGCGTTATTAGTAAGCATTAGCATGTACAGTGTGATAGAGTGATAACAGTAGGTTACCGTGTTCTAGGCTGGTGTCTTATAAAGCGTGTGATTGGAGTAAGAGAGGCCCAGGGTGCTGCAGTTGGACTCAGTTACTGCTGAACTCTCTCTGCCCTCAGTGACAGACAGTCACGTACGGCTTTCACCATTGGTAGACGTGCTTCTGTGCCAACAAGCTGAAAAACTGACGATATTATGTTTTACTGCCTGTTTTTCATTCCCCCTCTGAACATTCTCACGAATGCCTGTTTCCCATCCATTTTCAACCATTGTACCTTTTTCCACTCTCACAGGATATAGACACGTTTATTTGGAGGGAATGACAGAAGCATCCATTTTTGTCCATATCACAGTGCATGACATCTATGGGAAGGTGAGCTCATGACTACAGACGTGACCAGCGTCAGCTGTACTCGCATACAACAGCCATTTTCACTGAACGTGTTGTGAAAATGCTTCAGATTTAACACACTGATGCATCACACACTTACTGTAGTATATAGAACAGTTCCTATTGGTTACTGAAGTGACAGTTTGCAGGAACTGTGATGCTTTGATTAAATAAAAAGGTGTTCAAAATCTTAGCTGGTGGTTAGTAAAACAATCTGTCACACAAACTGTTGTTTCTCTCGGTTTCCTCTGCAGCGTGACCAAACATTTTCCGTCACAAAACAGAAAAATACCTGTTGAAAAGTTAAAAAATAATTTATTTCCTCTGAAGTTCCTCCAACTTTTACACTGTTTACTTTCCAGTGGAGTCCTTTAGTCCTCAACCCGAGCTATACCATAATGCACTTGCTAGGAGCTAATAAGGTACCCTGACTTTTTAGTGTGCTGCATGAATGCTGCATGAGTGTCTTCTCACCTGTCTTGTTCAGTGAACAGTAAGTTGTCGTAAACGTGGCGGCTTTATGGAAACATGTTTTGGAGTTGATTGTGTAATAATGCAGTTTGGTAGCGTATGGTCAATTCTGTCTTTGAATCTGGATTTGTTGCTTCTGGCAAAATGATTGTTAAATTTTGAAGAGTTGTTAGAATATTATAGTTCAGTGTTTCCCAACCTGTTTTAGTCTTACACTGTGTACTTTAAGCATAAACGTATCAGTGTTGATAAAGTATCTCTTTATCAACACCAAACCAGATTTTTTTTTATTTAATCCCATACTGGATTTCATTTAGCATGATTAATGTAATTTAGGTTGTCAAGAAATCAATACACTTATGGATAATCCACAAATCTAAAACTTACATTATTTTTAGTAATTGGAATGACAAAAGTGAGATTACGCATTAGTTATTTTAATATATCTTAATATATTTGTATGTGTATGGTTTAACACCAGTAAAATGATTAAAGGATCAGAACAATGTTATGTATCCAAGATATGCTGACCTCTGGTTGGGAATTACTGTAATATGTTTATTGAGGGATACAAGAGATTGTGCTGCCATCTGCTGGGCTTGTTGTATAACGCAATGGTTGGTATCACGGTGTTGTATTTGTCTTGTGGCTGTAGCATCTGTAAAAACACAGCGGTACAGAGTTAAGTTTGATCAGAACGTGGCAAGGCATGTATGTATTGTTTTTGTCTGTGCATACTGTTGGTTTGCTTAGTGGAAACTTTTGATGTCAGGTCCCAGGAGCTTAAAATGCTTTAATATCATCGTCTAAATTCTCTCTCTACCTGTCTGTCTCTCCTCAGGGTCGTCAGCTGCGGGGTTTCAGAGGATTGTTTAACAGAAGTTCAAAGTCCTCTGTCGACACAAATATCGGTGTTCCACCACGTAAGCGGTCCATAACAGACCACCTGCTCCGGAGAACCGCTAGTGCTCCTGCCAAAGGCCGCAAAAAGGCCAAGATGCCATTGGCTGAAGCGTCGAATGACAGAAAGCAGAGTACTGGGGACTCTCAACCTACCGATGTAGAGAAAAGAGTGGGGAACAGAAGAGCCCTCCAACACCGCCCAGCCTCCATGCCCCTGGAGAAACTTCTACACAGTAACCTCAACCTGACCTCCCCAGACCAGAAGGGGCCAGATCCTGGGCCTGACACAATCATTGGTCAGTTCATATTTTTTCAATTTCCCTTTAGGGATTGTATCACAGGGTGTAAGCTGTCGCTCCTATTGCTCTAATTTTATATTACACAAGGGCATGATTAGAATAAGACTGCACAGACAATTGCCAGCTCTTTAGTTTCTAATTGACTTTCAAATAGCGTTACCACTACAGCAACTTCATAATAATAAACAACAGTTCTTGTCCTTGTGCTTGTGTTATTCCCTCAGATTGGAAAACTTCAGCTTAACGTTCTATGCATTTGAACAATCTATTATGTAACATCCACTAATTACTTCATTATTTATTGTATCTAACCTTTTATTTTACATGCACTTTATTGCTTTGCACTTCTTTTTAAACATTACATTACGATTCCTCTGCTGATCCCTTTGAGGTATTCATACAGGCTTTCTTTTTTGATACCTTAACTTGCCTTTGTCTTGTTCTGTCTTTACTGTTGTGCTTCTCTGTAGTAGAAAACTGACTAGGAAAACCCCTGCAGGTAATCCACAAGCCATATTCAGGTCGACTCATCCAAAACATTCCAGTTTTAAACCATTGCACCGATGTGTTAATTATTTTTAGGGTTTTTCTTCTAACAACTTTCCTGTTTTGTTAGAAAATCCAGATCATAATTCATCAAAGGTGTGTGTGTGGAAAAATAATTAAAAAGAACAGCATATAATTGGATGTTCAGTATACAAACTGTTCCCTTTGCACCTACACAGTGCCATTATTGAATTTTATTTCTTATCGTCGTATTTGGTGCTTCATTTCATTTGTCCTGTGAACAGAATGGTGTTTGTTGGATTGTTGTTTGCAATGATGTGAAAAACATGCAAACTCTGTGAGTTTTTTTTAAGTGACTGAGTCATTTCCTGTTAAATGTCTTCCACAGATTCCATCCGCAGTGAGAAGCCCAGATCCATCTCAATGGATCTTCTCATTGAAAATTCTGCCTTTAAAGAACCTGATGACCACACCCTTTCTGCTGATCACCTACTGGATTGTAACACTGAGCCCAAAGAAACTCCTTACCTGGTCATTGAGGTCCATAGGAATAGTATGAGTGATCCATACAAAGAACAATCAAGAGATAGTCTCACCCTGGCCAAAGCCAATAAATTATGTTCTTCCATAAAGGCAGTAGATCCCCAGTCGGATCCTTCAGATCACTCTGGTGGTGGTGATGGTGGTTTGCAAACAAAAGGAAGTCAAGGAGAATCTGGCCAATTACAATCTCCAAGAATGAACATGCTAACACCCAAGGCAGCCACTTATTCCTCATCCTCCTCCTCTTCTTCTTCAACAGGAACCCTAAAAAAGGCTGAACCTCAGATGGATCAGTCTGACCATAGTCAAGTGTCCCTTCAGGACAGTGCTCTCTCTCGCCTTATTGATGCTGTCTCACTGGGAAATGAGCATGACACCTGTGGGTCTATATCTGCTCTGATTGGCCAATTTGATCTGACTGCTGAGCACAGCACCCTAAATATGGAGATGAACTTACCACCAACTGACCTCCCTCTTTTCAACAATGAGCTTTCTAGCACTCCACTGAAGGTCATTCAACAGTCTGCCTGCACAGCCTCAAAGCTAACTGACAGACCCTCTAGCCCTGAAACTACTGAGCCTGTGGTTTTTACCATCCTGGATGAAGAGGTGCTTTCTCCTGTGTCTGCAAACAACCTTTTTCAAACGAACTTCCAAAGGAACTTAGTTGACTCTCCAGTGGCCAGCAAAGTATCCTCCCCAATCAAGTTGCCTTTGGAAAGATCTACAGGAGGTAATGTAAGCATGGTTTTAAACAGAGAGCAAGGGTATAGGAGCCAATGTCATTCCATTGGGTCCTTGAGAGACTATGAATTTGGGGGCTACAGAGAAACCTCAATCAACAGCACAGTGTCAGATCGCTTCTTGCTGTGCCAAGATTCAGCAAGCAGCAGTCTGATGGAGCTGGAGATCAATGTGGATGGGGATCCCTTGGACAATACATTGACTGCTTCGAATCAGGACCAGCACTGGTGTAATGACTTCAGAAATGTTCAAAGCCTAAACCAGGCTTCCCCTTACCACGTACCAAGACTTCATGTCCACAAACCTTCATACCATCCCTCTCCTGGTCATTCTTACTCAATGGACACATCAGCTTTTCAAAGACAGTACCAGTCTCCATCATCACACAAGAGTCTAATCTCTAGTACCGTCGATCAAAGCAGTCATTTTATTAGCACATCCCAGCCAAGTATAGGGAGAATTCCCCTTGGTTCTCAAAGATCAGATTCTACAGAAAAAAGGCAACAGAACACAAGATACCAAAGTGGTTGTAAAGTAGAACATTTTCCGAAAAGCTCTTTGTCCTCAGAATGTCTTGCAAGGACTCAAGCCAGGCATACTTTATTGGAGAGGGACTTATACACACATGTATCAGACCATGACATGATTTACAGCTCTGTTACTTTGGAAGACTGCACAGCTCCCCTACGCTCGTATTCCCATCCATCCCCACAGAAGCAGCCCTTTCCTCCGATCCACAGTGCGCTGTCCCCAGCCTCTTCTTCTAAAGTCTCCGATACATGCAAGTCTAAGAGCCTTGGAGACCTGACCTCTGAAGACATCTCATGTAACTTTCAGAGCAAGTACAAGTTTATCAGTCGAAGTTTTGTCACTCCTGCAATGCGAGACCAAAGACGGACATGTGGGTTGGCCGGTCGACCAAAGTCTTCTGACCCGTTAACCGAGCAGCTTCGCAAGCTTGTGAACTTAGAACATGAGGACAATCCATGTGCCCCCCACTCTTTTTATCAGCCCACCACTAAACCTCTTACAGTGGTTCCGCTGGTTTCTCAAAGTTCCACTGATGATCCTGAGGATTCTCCACCACTTCTCTCAAGGCGGCTGTCCTCGCGGAGTCAAAGTCGCGTGCGTCACATAGCCAGTCGTGCACGTGAGAAACAGCAGGAGGCCTTCAAACACCGGCCTGTTGAAGGATCTACAGAAGTAGTGCTTCGTAATAAGCCGGTCTCTTCTCAAAATCCTCCACCAAACAGGCATTCTACAGGCTCATATATTGCTGGTTATTTAAACCAGCTAGGCCCTGAGGACCGAGGATTGCCTGAAGGAGCCTGCACTACACTGCGCTATGGATGTGGAGATCGCTACTATGCTGATGATTCGGTGATTCCTCCTGACTTCTCTAGCCCAGCCGAACCTGAGGTCTACTTCCTGCTTAGGCTTTGACCGTGCTGTTCCATGTAACAGTATGAGAATATATGTAGCGGGACACTTCCAGAACTGTACATATTCTGTATATCACAGTTTGGGGGTTCCCATTGTGACATGTACTACCCCTGCTGTATCAAATTTATTATGTTATGTATATGTGGGCCCTGTCATTCTTAAATAATGTTAAAATTGTGTGTTGTCTTAATGCAAAAAAAAAAGAATATTAAATAATTGGGTTTCTATTTGCTATATGTTTTTTATGTAGTACAACAAAGCCATGAAGGAGCTTAACTTTCTATTCAGTCTTCCTGCGTATGTTATTTGTATGTTTGTTTGTACATTTTATGTGGGTAAATTTATACTCATTCAAAGCACTATGGGTCTTCGTTTAAATTTGAAAACTGTGACATTTTTGTCTGTACCGTAACAGCATGTTAACCTGTGAACATTTTCCGGCATGACTATGCACAGACCTGTAGATGTTTCTGTGCTATGATTTTGCACAGAATGATTCTGTTGTATTGAATGCAATACAGCACATTTACCTGCTTGCTTTGGCCTGCTTGCTTTCCTATTAGTTATAAATTTGAAAAGGTTTGAAAAAAAAACTTCATATTCTGAAGCTGTACGTTTAAAGTTTTATTTTTATAATTGCTTTGATACAGAGAGCAAAGATAACATTTGTTAGACTTACTTTTCTTTTTAAGGAAATGGTGACAGAAAACTTCTTTACCGCTTCTGTGCTTAAAGACATCTAGTTCGTTCTTTTTATGGTTACTCATCAAAGATGAGTGTAAGCATTTTCCTACCAATGCAATAAAATACTAAAATGTCATGGAGGCACAATGTTCAGTGTGTGATATTTTTTTGTCTCAGTCTCTAGTATCTGTCTTAATATTTTCATATAATTTTGGTTGTGGTGTTTAATGACATATGTGATTGACTAACCATAAAAATATTATCCTGTCTAGACAAATGCCCATTCCTTTAAGACTACATAATTGAAATTGAAATTGCAGTTTCTGAGTAACGCAAAAGCAGCCTGTCTCATGCTGATATGTAATATGGGATTGTTTAATCAGCAAAACTCAGGTTAGCATTTCCGGTAATTTATTGTGGATTTCTAGCAGATGTGACTCTGTTGTTGTTTGGCACAGAATATAAGTATTTGTGACTCAATACTCCACTGTTCTACTGCAGCTTCATCTAACTGACCTTCAGTGAATCTAACCATGAACTTCAGTGAAAAAATAATGGTGCAATTATCTCTAATTTTGTGACTCCCTTTGTCATCTCAGGCTGTTCTCAGGCTGTTGTTCTCTCAGAAGTGGTCAGTGGTCATAACAATTATCTATTCTCACTCTTTATTGACACATAAAGGTGTGGAGATGCTGTCAGACAGCAGGTTTCACCTAACTGTCAGTTTCTGTACTTGTCCTGTTGTGGGTTCTGCTGTCTGTGCTGTGATCTGTGAGACTGGGATGAAGTTTCCTTTGGTGGGGGAGACTGGTGAGGAAAAGCGTGTGAACTTGGAAATCTCACAGCAGTTGAATGATGGTGGTCTTTATCAGGATGGAGGTGATTTTTGAAACTCTCATCAATATATGCAACCTGCCTGACTTAATTTGAGTGACTCCTGACTTGAGTGAGTTGCCTTTCTTATTCTCTTTTCAGTCTCTTCTCACACTTGTCAAATTCATATTAATGTGTATTAATGAAACCGTAGACAAACCATAATAATTAATCATCTCTCTTGCCCTCGAACTCTGTCTGTCTGTCTTGCTCTTAGTGAGACATATGTATTTTATGTTTCGCAGATGCCTGTATCCATGTGCACTGCTGAGTGCCCTCCTGGGACATGTAAGGCCATTAAGAAAGGATTGTTTGTGTGCTGTTCTGACTGCCTGCTCTGCGCTGATGGTAAAACCCGCTATCTGATCCACTCAAATCCACTCAAGGCCTTCATTATCCACATTTAATAGGGTCATGACATTTTTTTAATTTTGTTTTGTTCCTTGAGGTGTAATTATAGTTTTACAGATGTTTTGGTCTACAATGTTTAAAAATGAAGAAATATATGCCTTTTTCCACCCTGTTTATGTTTTGTAATTTAAAATGTTAAATTTGAGTGTTCCTCCTTTGGGTGTATTTGTCCATGTGTATGATTGGCTTATGTCTTAGACAAAGAACAGCACAGCCAGAAACAGCACAGTGTGTAACTGGCATCTTACTGCTCTCAAAGCCTTCAGATCCACTCACTCCTTCAAAGTATTCTCTCCAGTCTGTTACATGATGTCATAGTGGATCCATCCCAAACGTTGCTGTGACGTTTCTACTCCTCTGCGACTGAACAACTGTGGGCGGAGCCAACGATGTAAAAGTAGGTGTTGTTATATTACTCTGGAGCAGGCCATGATTTTTTTTCTTTTTTGCTAAATAACAATTACATAAATGCTTTTGTTATTGGAAATTTTAAACTATGAAACTTGCAGGGTGTATTAATGATAGCAAGACCATATGTGTCAAAAGACTGCTGATGTCATGACCTCTTTAAAGCTTTATAAATGTAAAAAAAATAGTTAATGAGTTATGGTTTATGAACAAACATGAATTAACAGTAAACAATATAATTTTAATACACTCACTTTAAATAATAAATGCCAGAAAAATTTTGTTCATTGTTAGGTCATACATGATGCATAAATGTTAATAAAACATTAAAATTATTTTATTGTAAAGTGTTTATTGTAAAGTGTTACTATAAAAATACTGTAAATTGCTATGAGTAAAACATGTTTGGTTAATCATAAACAAAAGACAAGGACTCTTGGTGAACCATTTGTTTTAATTATGATTTTGATTCATTTATGAGTTTTTCCAACATGACCAAAATAACATACGTACACACCTCTCCCACATGCACTAAGCTACGCTGCATTAGTTAGCTAACACATAAACGGGAAGCTAGTGTAAAGTCGCTAATGAAAATTCCTCATTTTTGCCATAATAATTAATAAGGCACTTACAATAGCCCAGAAGAAGTCTCAAAGTCTTAATTAAAAAAATAATAATGGTTAAGAAAATCATGGAATCACTTTTCAAACTAACCAAACTGTTAACCGTTGCAATTACCAAAGGCAACTATTTATTTTGCATAGCTCTTCCCAGGACAGCTTCTTTAGTATTTCTCTCTGGATGTAAGAGGATGATGTAGCACTTTGGGACAAATATGGCCATCAGTAGTCCAAAACTGGAAGCCAGAATGGCAAAAATCTCCACAGCCACTGCGTATTTCCCTGGTGAGCTGACATATGCTGGAACAAACGCAATCCACACAGCACAGAAAATCAGCATGCTAAAGGTAATGAACTTTGCTTCATTAAAACTATCTGGAAGATTCCTGGCCAGGAAGGCTAGCAAGAAGCTTACTGCTGCCAGAAAGCCAATGTAGCCCAGCAGCATAGAAAAACCAGCCACTGAGCCTACAGCACATTTAAATACGATTTTAAAGCTGATATA
>JAZGTJ010020823.1:0-10200 GCA_036877575.1 Botia almorhae
ACCAATAAAGTACCATATTAAAGAACCATAAACATAGTCCATACAACTTATGTACCATTGGCCAGATCAAAGGACACACCATACACATGGACATCCTTACATACACACTGACTCTTAGTTCATAAACATAGAAGCTTTGTGTTTCCAAGGTCAAGCAGGTTTCATTGTGTGCTAGAGGTAAGGAGCCATTACAGTTGAAAACCAGCAGGAATTCTCTCCCTTTTATTTTTTCCAGAATTACTCCAAAAAAAAAGCTCCATAAAATCTTTATACTATACTGTAAAAGAAAAGCAACTCTAGGCTGGTCCAGCAGTCTTTTCAAAGAAATGCTCTTACTTTGTGAATTCGTTTTGAACTTCTGAGAGCAAGACCTGTTATACTTGAAGGTCAGTGGACATTTAAACACACAAATGCACAGCAGCTTTCTCCTGCAGTGTCCCCGCAGGCTTTTGATCAGTGAGTCATATGGAAGAGAACCAGAAGACCATGGAGAGAAAGTTCTTTCCTGTTCAGCCAATGCTTGCTGTCTACATGTCATGCAATAACAATAAATGCTAATGAGACTGGTGCTAAGTAGTACAAAACAATACGCAAAAATATGAAACAGCAATTTCAGGATTTAACAGGATTTAAAATGTAACAAAAATTTTTTAATATTAATTTATTGTGACAAAATGTCCCATAAATTGTGGCATGAACATAAAATACCTTCTATTTTAATAACATTGTTCATCCTTTTTATATTTAAACTTCCCATGTGACAACTAGCCCCGGTTCATCCCCATTTGTATAATTGGCTGCTCATTTCATTAAACACATCTTAAAACCTAAAAAAATCTAATTTGGTCTATTGATTCTATGATGTTCATTATTAACAAATTAGAAGACAGAATCAATAATAATAATATTTTGCGGTGTGATCATTTTCTCTCCATACAACATGTTCTTTTTAATGGTTGTGCTGTATAACGTCTCCTCTCCATAGCTCAGCTTGATGCTTCTCTGGTTCTGTCACTAACACGATAAATCAAAAAGCAGCAGGCCAGCCATCAAAGTCAATAAAGCTGAGGAAAACGTTGACCTCACTTCACATCCTCACTTTCCAATGACTTCTGATGTTTGACAGACAGACTGAAACTACATCACCAGTCAAAGGCTGGTGTGGACAAAATGTACTGCATTGACATTTTTGTTCCGTAAAGGAACTTACATGCAGACACTGTTTATATTTGTCTACACTCATCTAGCATTTAACCAAATGCCTTAAAATTACAAAGATGAAAAGTTTTTTAAGATTAGAAACGTGTTCAGTTAACTGTGTCCAAAGTTCTGACTGGTAACATATATTTATAATTATATATAACTTATAATTATATATAACCTATAATTATTTTATAGACAAACAGAAGCATGGCCGTCTTCAGTCTCTCCAGCCTGCAGAGGATAAATGAAGAGGAGTGAGAATGTTAAGAGAATGTTAAATGCACGTCTGTTCACTAAATTTACCTTCCTCCTCTCTCTCTCTTTCTCTGCAGGTATAATTGGAAAAGCACGGAGTGGAGTGACTGCAGGGTAGACGTGCTGCTCAGCCAACAGGACCGGCGTCGCAGCAACCAGACGGGCCTCTGTGGAGGCGGGGTTCAGACCAGGGAGGTCTACTGCGTTCAAGCGCCAACCGAAACCTCCTCCGACCTCAGCTCGCTCAAGAGCAAAGATGGTAGGAAAAGCTGTTGTTCTGTGGAGCATCTCAAATGAACATATTTATATATCATATTTTTATATATTTATTTATTTATATATTATACATATTTATATATTTAATATCATATTTAAGCATTTGAATGCATTTCACTGCATTAGGCGAGACAGCGGTTATTGCTAAATAGTGTCTTTAATTATTATCAGTATAACACGAGTATTGATATGTGATCGTTAACAAAAATAATGATGAATAATTCAATTGTAAGATATAGAGGGGTAAGATAACTACAGTTGTTTTTCCCTGTCTGTGTTCTGTACTGACACTGTTAAATATAGAATGAGGACTCCATCACCAGACATGTCCCCAAAAGCTTACTGTAATTGCTGTACACCCAGACGGTGTCCTTTTAGCATTTTGCTATTGATGTGATTAAATAAGATGCTAGGTGCTAAGTTACAGTTGATTACATCACCTTCCTTTTTTCGGATCAGGTCACCTCTGCTTGTGTACAGGCTAGTGTGCTCACTGCGAGCTGTCGGACAAAGAACAGTTTATATGTGTATTGTGGCACAACTGAAGGCAACATGTAATTGGATTGCTTTTTAAGGGCTGAAATTAGATCACTAGAGGACAGTGAATAAATAAAGAAGGCAGAGCAGTACAAATTAATGAGGCAGACACTTTGGAATTTAAATGCTAATGCCATCACACACAGCCACAGAGGTGTGGATGCACCCAAACACATTCTCTCTGGAGTAATATGACAGAAACTGGGAGGTGCTCATTGCCATGGGCTGGGGCTGTGCCCGCTCTCGAACCGACACAGAAACTCCCCTGCCATCTGCTCTGAAAGCCCGGCTGCAGACCTCTCGGGGAACTTATTCAAATGTCCACAGCTGTCCACAAGCAGTCATTGGCCGGTATGACTTGGTCACATCAGAGAGAAAAATGAAGCATGTAGCAAGCAGCTGTTTTTTTTGGAAGTAAGGAAAAATTTATATAGGCCAAAAACACACAATGGTGCATTTACACTGATTAAATAGACATTTATGTGTATAAATACAGGTAAACTTAATAGCATGCACAAAAACACCTAAACTGATGTAGTGAGCTGAGAATGGTGTTTGTGTTGTGTATGCAAATAAGCGCAAGAAACACTAACTGCTAATTATCTTGACTGAAATGCAGGTAATAATCTGATTTGTTTCATGGACCATATGGTTGCTGTTATTGATTATTGACACACATAATGTGCTTTAAAATTATTTCCCATAAGATTTCGATAAGCATTTTCTTCTAAATTATATTTATAACACAAATGTATAATTGAAAGTATCATTGCCAAGTACAATCGTAAAACAGACAGCAGACTTCTGTAACCCAAACAAAAAAACCTTTATATCATCCTATTTCATCCTAAACATTTTATATCATCCTATTTAAATAATTTAAACATTGGTTTTTAAACACCTCCCTCTGTTGTGCGTCTCCCCCAGTGCATGCTGGGAGATTTCGGTAGATCATTTTTTGGTTTCGAAATTCTGATTTTTGTTCTATATAGATGCAAACATAGTTTAAAGTGTTAATAACGCCACAGTTTCTTTTTGTGATATTTAAATTCAAGTTAATATTGTAATCCATTTCATGGTCATTTAAAACCAGTGCAAGCATTTCACACCTGGTAAACCTGACCAATTTTTGTACATAGCCACGACGGACGTGCATGGATGGCGTTTGATATTACTGCATGCACAAGCCTCCTGAGAGTATATGTCACATATTTGCACATGTGGCAGTTTGTGCAGTTATTCATAGTAAATCAATTGCAGTACACCCACACTCGATTTGTTAGACCGCACCAGCAAATTTGCTATTGTTTGGAATCTTAGCGTCCAGCCCTCCTGCCTGTTTGCCAGGCAGTGCTGGAATCTCATCTGTAATGTGGGCTTTAAGGGAGGCACATGGCCCTGTCTGCAGCTCCTGCTGGGGGAGGTGACAGGCCTGGTGTGCTGATGATTCACACTGTGACAGATGGAAGATGTGTGAGGTAAAGGAACAGAGCATAAGCACCTGCGCTGCTTCTCACACTCGATTTCTCTGTTTCACACTCGTTCACACACACACACACAGACACAATGCAAACACACACACTCTTTAAGCTTTTCCACCGCACGTCAAACTCTGTGTCACTTGATGAAAACTGTCATTTTCCCCTTAAGTTTCAATGATGTGTTGTGGACTGAAATTAAATGGCAACGTGCTGTTTTTCATCAATCTGTATTTGGTTTCTGTATGTCTTTGTGTAGACAGTAAAAAGTAAAAAGCTTATTGTTTGTATTTTTGATTTTATTACTACTCGCAAGTATTTAGCTTGTATTAATAATAGTAACATTCATTTTAGGCTATGAATCAATAAATCCCAGGTGTAATACTGGTCACAGACACTTTTAAAAGATTAGTTTACTCACCAGAATCATTTACTCACCTGTATGTTATTCCATTACTTTTTCATATTACAGACAGGAAGTAGTTTAATAAATGACAGGGAAAATGATGCTGCACTCCTGGTTGCTTTTTTAAGCGCTGAAAAGAGTCATAATATGTTGTTATTGTTATGAATGATGATAGTTATTCAGACTAAAGAAATTTCATACAGAAACTGTTATGGGTTTGGACCCGTATATGAGGGTGAGTAAATGAGGCCGGCATTTTCATTTCCTTTCATTTAACCAATGCAAGTGGTAGCTAAAAACTGATTCTGACTCCTCCTTTTTTAGTTAGCCTCCTCACATTCCTGACTGTGAGACAGTGGGAACCTGCTTCCCTCAGAACCTTTATCTTCTGGTGTTATATGTGGACACTGGACAGTGTTCATTTTAGACAAATTAGTGGTTTATACACTGTTTTCATATTTCATAATGTTTTGTTTTTGTGTTGTTCATTTTCTTGTCCAAATATTTTGAGCTTTGCCTACTTCTACTTCTGCCAACCGTTTACCAAATTCCAAACCCGTCACCCGTCAAATTCCAAACCCGTCACCTCATCAAAACCTTTTCAGTCTTTTCTACTCTATCATTTGTCTCTGGCGTAAGCGTCTTTTTCAGTTAACTGCTTCATTTTTAATCAATGGAAACTCAATCAAGCGCTTTTCCCCCACAGGGAATTTCTGACAAATTTGAGCGGATTTATTTTCAAGCTCCACATGATTGTGCATTTCCAAGCGTTTTTCCACCAGGTCTGTGGAATTTATTCAAGTATTTATATACGTTAATGGCAGACAATGGCTGTGGCTTTCTGCAGGACAGAAGGACAGTGTGTTTTAAGCAGATTTAATCTGCTCATTCAGTTCTAGGGATCATATCCAAATCCTGTGACAACCATCTTTTCCTGCACCTTTCCTGCACTATTCCTGCACCTTTCCTGCAGTATTCCTGCATAATGTCAACCACATGCAACAGGCTGGCAATATATGCCCGCATAAATGCATTATTTCCATAGGAATATGGAAGTGGTGTTTGCTTTCCAAATTCCATTTCAGTCATTCTGGGATTATGGCTTCCAAAACCCGTGTTATGAATGGCAAGTCGTGTGTTTTACATATCAAAGGAAGGTTGTTGTTTTCCTCCTCGTCAATGCCACATCCCATCCAGCTTCCTGCTCTAGTGTTTGGGCCTGGGGAAGCTGTGCTTGATTTCCTGTGCCTGCGGGGGACCTTTAGACATTTAGACAACAGGGAAAAGCAGCTGCTGTCTCAGTCTTTATCCATTAACACATTAACACATCTCTGTTGGAAGAAAAAGAACCGAGAGCGGAGTATAACAATGTCACCGTTGTTAATTTATTTTGCTTTGGTCATTTTACTTTCCTGAAGGTAATGATTGCAGCACCCTGTTGTGGATCATTGAAATACCTAATGGCATGGCTTTGTTACGGGGCACCCAGACAGCGCCGCCCTGCAGGCAGGCGTAGTTATTGATGATTATAATGATGTGAGCAGGTGAATGTGTTCGTGGCTGTCAGACGGACACAGGGACTGATGGTGCCATAATTAGGCCAGGTAAGCCCTGGGTGGGCAAACTGCAGACCATCTGGCCTCCAAGAGAGCATTGTGCCACCTGAACAAGGTCAAACTGCAAGGAGAGGGTCATTAATCAGAGTGGGTTAACAGGACTGTGGAAAGGGGAGTCTGTGTAATAGGAAGTCAGAAAGGTTTTCGTTCATCTCAGTGATGCGCTAATTTGCAAAAAGAATTGCAATCAGAATTTCTGACAGCCAACCAAATCTGGTCTGAACACAATATTAATGGGCCAATTCTATGTTTGTAGAAGATGCATTTGATGCATGAAACAAAAATCAATGTTTTAAAAGCTGAAAATAGTGCTTGTGCCAATGTGCTTGCGACTATGTGGTCAGTTGTAATTGTAATGTCTGTTTTCTGTTAGTGATAGTAACGCAACATTAATTGCAGAATGCAAATAGCACAAAAGCCTAATTTCATTTACAGTGGCTTAAATTGAATATGGCCCAGCACATTTACTGTCTAATTTAACTGTTTAGAAAATAAGATGCAGGTTTATGGGTTAAATTACAGCATACAAAAGTGATGCAAATGGGGAGTGAATTCACTTTAATAACCAATATAGATTGGACAGAGAGAAGTGAGAATAAGGATGTTTGTGTGAATAAGGAAACAAAACAAAGGTTATGCGTTTGCCAGTCAGTTCCTTTGGCAGAATTATTTCATCAGATTGACAGTCTGACAGCTAATTTCTTTTTTAACATGTCACTTCCAGAAGGAAGAGTAAATAAATTTAGCGCAGTAAATTGACCGCTTCTGTGCAAATTGTCCCAGTGGAGCACTTGACGAACCTTTTAATTTCTATTTTAAACAAGCTCATATGAATCATTAATAACTCCACACAACTGTACCAGCATGGCTATGCAATCAATCATTCAGATCACTTTAAAAATGAGG
The DNA here is from genome assembly GCA_036877575.1 of Botia almorhae. Taxonomy (NCBI): domain Eukaryota; kingdom Metazoa; phylum Chordata; class Actinopteri; order Cypriniformes; family Botiidae; genus Botia; species Botia almorhae. The sequence continues at coordinate 6,678 of JAZGTJ010020823.1, forward strand.
CATTACACAAATAATTTTTAGGAACGGCTCAATCAAAGCTCACACCTTTTGAACATGGAGCAATTTGCAAGTGAATGAAGTGAAGATCCGTCACAGGGTGTCATGGCAGATACATTTATGCTCTGACCTTGCAAGAAGTCATCTACTGCTTGAAGCTGTACACACACACACAGATACACCAAGTGCTGTTTACAGATAAAAGGAAAACAAAGACACAGGGTCTTGAGATATCCAGGAAAACGTGCAACCTGAAGCATTTGTCTGTATATTACAATGTTTTGTATTTCAAACATATATACAGTAGTTACTTTAGTGCTTATGCACTAATATGCATTGAGCTGTGATGCTCATGTGGGCAAAGTGAGTTTAAGGTTGGCTCGCGTCATTTCCTGATCTAATTCCTCCAAAACATTTTCTGTCTTCCCTAAATATTATATATTCTTATCAATAAAAGTGGCAAAAAGTGGCAATGGCAGTAAAAATTCGGAATAGCAGAAAACACATCAAGATTTTTACTGTTGGCTTAGGCAATATATTTCTGTATTTTATATCCACGTGATGCATTTCATTTTGTATGAAAGCTCTGCAACACTTCATATGTGTGTGTGTTCATCTCTTTAGGTATCCGGCCAGTGAGCAATGACCTGTGTTTGGGCGTTCCTCCCGACACCACTCAGCTCTGTCATATTCCCTGTCCTGTGGAATGCGAGGTTTCTTCCTGGAGCGCGTGGGGACCCTGCACCTTCGAAAACTGCCAAGATCAGTCCACAAAGAAAGGTGAGACCAATTTCAGCTTGAGCTATAGGCATGTTAGTCTCTTTTGGTTGTGTTTGCAGAGCGGTAGTTTCACCCATCTCGCTAGTTTAAAACAGAACAGATCAATAAAATGTCTCCTTTCATTGTAAATCTCATGAATTGTGCACAGAAGCTCTTTCAGCTCATAACTCAGATGGGCTCGCCTCTAACCGCGCCATCAGCATCCACCCCATAAACTACTGGAGCGGAAGATTCATTCTCAAAGGTTTATGAACCACGTGCATTGCAGAGGAAAAGAATCAAGGAAACCACAGAAACGAAAGTAGACAAATTAAGGATTAAATGGCTTCAGAGAGAGACAAGTAAACACACTTCAGATACCCTGTTGAAGGAACAGGATGGAACCTGTCAAACTGGGGGGATTCACAGAATGTGGCCATTTGCTGATTTCTCCATGTAAATGCTGACACTAGGTACTAGTTTATCAAAGGTGGTGACGTGCTGGCTGCTTTTCTCCGAGACCGAGACCTGTGCCATGACTAATGCATATTGACTCATCCCTAATGAAATGACTCAAAGGAATGGGATGGGAGGAAATCCTCCACCATGCATCTTAATGACGGAGTCTTATTAAATCTAGCTTCCGCTCTTTTGCTTTTTCGAACACCCACGCTGCCTACTTACAGCATATACCTGTAATGGCACACTTACTTGTGTATATGCTGTATGGGTATGCTCATTATTCAGAGGAATGTGGGTAAAAATGAGAATGGAATGCAATAACAAGGTTATAATTAAGTGTTGTTGTTTATATTTTACCTCAACTTTTACCCAAAATAATTCAAATTTAAATGACACATGTGCATTCCATTTGCTACCTCAATTCAAATGCAATACTTGAAAAGAAATTCAATTTTAAGTGGCGCGCAAACCTGGTGTATTGATGCCTAGCTTATCTACAGCCAAACCAGTGCTGTCCTACCCTCCACTTGAATGTGAGATGATATAACCTGTAACTTATTATTATGACAGAGAGGCTGTTCTTCTTCTCCTGTTATATATTGACCATCTTTATTATAGCCTGTACACAGTCAAATAAATAAACCTGATATGTGTTAAAGAACAAATTACCAGTGACATCTCAACCAATAATGTGTCGGTGTACACCTGGGGTGTGATGACCCGTGAGATTTAGATGTGATTTCTTGACGGCTGTGGTTTTTGTCTATTTTTTGATTAACAGGGGGTCACATGAAATCCAGTACCCTGCTTTATCTGATAAAGAGACAAAACACACACGCACACACACAACACCTGAGGGCTGAATGTGACCGAATCCTCTTACACCCCCTCGCTCCACCTCTCCCAACCACAATGAGGTCTATACTGACCTTCTGATTAAATAAAACCAGGAGGAGAGCCAGAGACAGAAGTAATCAGAGAAAGGGATGACGCCGGCATCTCCAGCTAACTCCTAGAGGCCCCCCTCCCATGTTACCTTATCGAATCCAGACAGCAGTGTGGATTAAACCAAAAGCCAGAGACTGACAAAATGGGGGGGGTTACGTCTAGGTGACCTTGTGCCAGCTCGTGTCCTTTCTCTTGCCCTTTTAATAGGGAGTCAAAGTGTCTTCAGTATTAACGAATTGCTGAATGCATTAATCACTTTGGTGAAAAGCAAGTGTAACGAGGGAAGAATAATAATATTCATTTTGATGGGCTGCTTCAGTAATTTCTGTCAACTGCTGGACTTAATAGACTGATCTGTTAAACGTAATACTGCAGTTATTGCTCAATCACACAGTGTGACGGTTAAGTGGAGGTTGTAGTTCCAACGGACATGTCAACAGATTAAATCAATGGATGCGTCCTACAGCTGAAAAATGATGCCTTCATAGACAGCATATGGAGGTAGGAAGACATTAAGCCATGTCAGATCCCATGTTAGCATAACATCCTGTCCCCCCAGATGCCTCGCCTGGTGGTTTATAAGGCAGAATTGATGCATACTTCACTGTCTGTAATACCTATAATATCCCACAATGCTGTGCTTATGGGTTGATAATTCATGGAATGCCATCCGATCTTTAGTTTTGGTTATATTTACTAATTTCTAAATAGCTTGGTTATCTCTGAAGCTCACTTTTGGCAGGTCATATGGCATCAGTCAATGACAAGAGTCTAATTCATGCTTTTCTACAGGCTTCAAACTGAGGAAAAGGAAGATCGTGAATGAGCCCACCAGTGGGACAGGAAATTGCCCCCATCTGACTGAAGCAATTCCCTGTGAGGAACCGAGCTGTTATGATTGGCTGCTGGTGAAACTGGAAGAGTGTGTTCCTGACAACGACAACACGTGTGGTCCAGGAACCCAAAACCCACAAGTTCAATGTGTCAACAGTGATGGTAAGTGATACATACATCATCCATCTGCATTTTACAAGCCTGTTAAGTTTTCTGTATGTTTAATCGTTTAGGCTAATTGAAAATCTTTCACTCAAATAGGCTTTTTGTTTCAGGGTCATGTCCAGACGTGTAGAATACAGGCAACCCAGATTGTTTTGTTCTTGTACAGCTGCGTCCATTTTTGAACTCTGTCCGTGGGGCTTATGTTCTGGATTTATGCCCAGTGCAGTAATTGCTGTTTTTGTACAGGCGGCTGGTTGTAGTTTTCTGTTGTTGGAGAGGCCAGAGGGGAGATTCAGAGCAATAAGATGTGGCACTGCTGGCTTTTAGCCCACTAAACACAAAGCCACGTGTTGAGGTG
>JAZGTJ010020824.1:0-10200 GCA_036877575.1 Botia almorhae
GCCCAAATGTTTATCACTAGCATGTAGGTAGGTGGACAGTATTACGTTAAAGGCTAATATAACTCATACATATATGAGCATGTATTTAAACGTGATTTTTTAAGAACATCTGATTGTCTATGACGCAGGCTTTTGTCTTTAGCATTTGTCAGAAGCGGCAGAAACACTGCTGGGCTTCCACACCGTCCAAATATAACAGCTGCTGACTAACATGCTGCCCACGTGCAGATGGCACTCTAGTGCTCCAGATGAAGTGTGCACAGGGAGTACGACCCGGTTTTATGATCCGGACCTCGTGTTTCCCACTCATTCACATGCAGTTACACGTTTCCTCAAGTTATATTCATGTATAAACCCGACAGTCTGTCATTTCATTGTATTGTTGTGAGATCTGAAATCAACAGCTTACCTCTCGACTCTTCACAACGTCTTGCTTTTGTGTACGGAGGTGCACACTTACAGTCACATAAACGGACAAAACTAATTTTACGCTATTATTTTACATTGTTTGCTGATTTTAAAGGAACTCTGTGGTAATATTGTGTGTAGACATTGTCTGACAGACGCGCTGACAGGCGCGGGAAAGTGCTGTGACGGAAGCACGCGCTTCCGCTTCCCGCCAGCAGAGGGACCCTCAACACGCGTTTAACACAAGTTTTAGTCAACGATACGTGTATGAAATTATACAAGCAAAAACACACAACAGGAAAAAAGAGAAACGTGAAAAAGTGCATCAACAAATCAACAATCCCTCATCACATGGGCCCTTAATAACATCTCATCTTTATATGTTACAGACATACAACATAAAAAACACGGAATAACTTGTATTGCACATGTATAAATACAAAACACATCTGAATCTGTCTCAGTGGGAAAGGATTCATGTCCACAAAAGCGATGCTCATCAACTTCCTGTGAGGCACACAAGGTGCATTTGCAGGGCGTTATCAAACATGATTGGTCTTGGATTGGAAAATTTAACAGGTAGTTTAAAGCTGCGATCTGAAATTTCTGCCTCTTTACTGTCATTTCTGTTTTGATGTGAATAGTTTAAATTCTTAACAACTGCTGTAAGAACAAGCTACAAACGCTGAGCATCTACAGAACCCGGACATGAGATACAGTAGCCGGATCGTCTTTCTGTTTACAGACAGCCATTTCCTGTGAAATCCAGCTAAATTATAAATCATTATTATAAACTGTGAATCGGTGTAAGATAAGGAGATTGTTGAATACTGATGTGTCGTGTTCTTGCTCAATGACTGACTTTGTATATTTTTAACCAAAAATCGTACAGACTGCAGCTTTAACATCACACGTCCATGAAAATCCCCCACACACCTCTTATCCATGTGAAGTAATGAAGATGCTTGCTTATAGAATCCTGAAGCTTCAGAAATTCCTCTTCTGAGAGTGCAAGAGCATATCTGAATATTATCCAGCAAAATGAAGAATAAAGTGTGAAAACATTAAAGTAATCAAACTACAACACTCATAACATCAAAGATAAGTACTGTATGAGCAGTGCATGCCTGAGAATCAAACCCGTGACCTCTGACCCTTAACAAAACGTCCATTTAATTTCCCGTACCTTCGGTCCCTCGTAGAGAAAAGTGTCTCAGATCTTGAAGAGGATGTCGCTGACCACACTGTCCACAGAAACCACCAGGAACCAGTTGAAGGTGATGAGGGAGAAGTCTCTCATTCATTAGAATGAGACATCAAGAAACATCAACTGGAGACAGTAAAAATAAAAATGTTCTTTTTATCACATAACTTTGTAACCAGACTACACACATGTTAGTAATAAATGAGCCAAACCAGCAGCATGCCAATAATATGGTGTTAATTAAAAATATCACGTGCAGAAAGACTTGGTTAATAACCTAAATCTAAGGTAAACCTACTGTTCTTATGACATGTAAAGCCAAAATGAGCTAATGTTTGTTGGACAAGTATTGTACTGTCTAGGCAAAAAGAACCATAAAACAATTCAACTGAAAGATGACATTAGAACAACACTGCTAGCCAGATGCTGGTGAGTCATAGCCAGGAAACAATGACATGCTCAGAGCTCTGTTTGGATCCAGTGTGAAAACTCTGGCAGTGTTTTGCGGCATTTATTGGCCTGTGAGGATGAAGCCACGCAGACAGTACCTGTGAGTCCAGCATGAAAACCATCAGAACGCATCTTCTTGATCCAGAGACAGGAGTATAATGGCAGCCAGTCTGAAAGAGTCCAAACTAACCTCAAAAAACCTCACATCTGGACATTTTAAGACGGAATTGTTTGTTCTACTACCTGTTGAGGCCTTGACAGCATCCAATATCTGGATTCCTCCAGGAGAAAGCCAGCGTGACATTTCTGAGTTTCCTGATTCCCTCTGCATACAAAGTTTCCAGCCGAATGACGTCACATGATTTTCATGCGCGTGCCGCGGCAAAGGGAAGGACAGGAAATGTAGTGCTGTGATGTAATTGGCGTCGCTGAATCTGAGAATTGAGACTCTGGTTTACTGTTAAGAATGTCAAGGCAAGAATGCTTAACTTTGACTCATAAAAAGTTAAGCAGTGTGTTGCTATGGCAGCTGTCGTCACGGTTTGTTTGAGATGAAACTGTCGCACACGGAGAGTTTGAGCTTGCCTTAAGATGACATCCGTTTCGCACCTCTGACAGCATTAAACTGCCGCAGGTCAGATACGAGAAATACTGCAAAATTCAACTATTATTTATTTTGCACAAACAGCAGGATATGATTTATGTGGTTCATCTAGAATAATCAGCGTTTACTTCAAATGATGGCAATCTTTCTATATTGTTTTGGTTGAAATAAATGCATCCATCCGTTTCTGTCAGTTAATATTGTAGCTCTTCTTTTAATTCTCATCGGCTTACGTTAGTTTTCTGATAGTTTAAATGATGGAACAATACTGTACAAATGGAAATAATGTCGTTCTGGCATTCTTCACTGTCTGAGCAGACATCTGACCTTTTAAAATGTCAAACTGTCTCACATATATGTCTCCACTTTATCTCACATACCTGCTTTTTTCTTTCCCCTCACAGCCTCTTATTGAAGTCCAACAGAAAATAACATTTAAAATTTAACGTTCCTAGAAGTTTCCTTGTCAGGCAGTATGGTTCCATATAGAAAAGTTCCTAAACTTTTTCCAAAAGTTTATTTTATAGTGGAAAAAGGTTCTACAGACTATAAAAGGTAAGAATGAAAGGGTTCTAGTAAGTACCTTTGACTGAAGGGTTCTTTGAGGAATTAAAATGGTTCTACCAAAGGTTTAACCAAGAACCCCTTTGAGCAACTTATTTTTAAGAGTGTCCTGTAGCTGTAGCTGCCTTCATCAACTAACATTTTAATTAAGAAAATTTTTCTGATAAACGCTTTCTGATCAAACAAAGTTCATGGCTGTTACAATTCACACTGATCTGTCTGAAGAGAAAATTTCTGTATAAAAAAGGTTAACAGAAGAACTGCGTAAGTTCCATAGCAGAACTGATGAACATGTTCTGTAGATCAAACAAGAACTTATTAGTCACAAGAACAAGTCACACCTTTAAACTTTATTACAGAATGTAGGTGTCACGGAACCGCACTCATGTACTCTTAAAACTAAAAACTCAATTAAAGAATCCTTCACCCAAATCTTAGATTCTGCCATCATTCATCATCAGAGATAAAATACAGTAATCTCACTCTTATGGACAGAGTTTATCACAGTTCAGAGGCTCTGGGTGGAAGATCTGAGGAAGATCTCGGTCCACATGTAACACAGTGACTCCATGGAGGCTGTTGTCCTACATGTGGAGGGTGAGGAATAGATCAGATCAACCTGTACAAACCACAGAGCTACAGTAAACCCAGTTTAGCCATGACGACTCAGCCATGTGCTGCTGTGAATGAATCTCTCTAGGATACACATCTATACCATATACTGTAATGTACTGTAATAGTCGATTGTAGTAGTGTAGTGTAGTGACTGTAGTAATTAAACATACAGTCAACTTTTTAAATATAGACTGAATGTGTTTTACATTTTTTAAAAACATCAATTAATATGTTGGCGCAATTATGTTTTTGTCTTTAAGCAAATAGCTTCAGGTAAGAAGATTTTTAAGATGCTAAACATTTTAGTCATGTTTCCAAACTTTTGACTGTTAATGTATTTATAGATACACACACACATTTAAACAAATAAACCCTGTAGTTTAATCATTTAAGATCTTTTTGACGTTTGCTTGAAGTTTGTATATGTGTGTGTGTGTGTGCTTATCAAAGGTTTTATGTGTGTGTGTGTGTGTGTGTGTGTGTGTGTGTGTGTGTGCTTATCAGAGGTTTTATGTGTGTATGTGTAGTGACACACATTTCTTTCCTCTGCTGTGTTCCGTTTAGGAAACACTTTCTTGTGATCTGTGTGTGAGTGCTGATGCAACCTGCCTGAAGTCAAACACAGAGTTTTTCCAAACTCTACATGGAACATTGTGTGAGATTTATGAGTGCTGTAACCGTCAGCACACCTTCACAATGTCCTCTTGATCTTCAGAAGTACATCAGTCGAGTGAGAGGACAGTTTTAATCTGGAGCAACATGACACTGACATCACACAGCACGCATCAGCGCAAGCCAGCGGGTATGTGTCTGCCGATCCATCAGACTCTTCTGGAGGTGCAATGAAACATGTCCAATAATTATCAACAACAACTACATCATTAATAATTATTCACTAATTATTTATTTGCTATGGTGGTGTATGTATATATATTGTAATATATGTATATTTTGATATGTTTTGTATGTTAGTTGTACATTTTTAGATTTACCAAATTGTGGTAATACAGTCAGTTTAGAAACACATAATTAATGTATTTACTTAAATTTACTGAGACACTTTTGAAATAGCTTGTGAAATTTCTGAGAAATTGCCTATGAGACCTTCCACAAGACTGTGGGTTTGTAGGATCTCCTAAAAACGAGCTTTTTATTGATGTATTCAGGAGAAATGTATGCTGTATGTGAACTGTTTCATTTAGTTGTATATTTGGTGTGTTTTCAGGACCTCTGTGGGACAGCTCACACTGCACCAGACAGCACAGTTCAGAATCCCAGCACAGCAACCTCAGCAGAACACATCTGATGGACCAGAGCAGAACCAAACCTCACAGCCTCCACTCTCGCCTCATGTTCTGCTTAAAGGTATATGACCTTCACCGAGATTTATTTAATATTATTTTTATTTAATAATATTTGATGGGGGGGTGACTAAATAGTAATTCATCACTTTTTGACAGTTATATTGTTTGTCATGTGATTTGTGATTTTGGCCTGTCAGGGACTGTGATACACAGTGATATCACAGTCAGTTCAGACTGTGATAACAGTGGCTGGAAAAATGTGATGCAGTGATACCTGAAATACGTGGGAAACTTACATGACATCACAGCTCCCTCTGTCTCTGAGAACAGCAGTAAAATGAGGCAGAGCTGAAGCGACACAGAACCGTTACTGTGTTGAGAAAGCCACAGGCCATTTATGACATCAGCAGGAAAATAAGCAAATGAGACTGTAAGCGTGGAGCAATGTTTTCAGCACTGTACTGTACTGTAAGTCTTCTCCTCTGCCCTTCTGGCTTGATTCAGAATCAGGTGAAGATGGACGAGAGAGGAGACCAGACTGAACACACAGACAGCAGGCTGAGAGAACCGGCCCTGAGGTGGTTTACAGACACCCAGACTGCTCTCGTTCTCCAGAACGGAAACGTTCCGGAATGGTTTCAAGGGTTCATCAGCCGAAGGTAAGAGCTGCTTCTGTCTAAATGAACCAAATACTGGAAATGTCTATTGAAACAGGCAGCAAATGTTTATTAAGCGATTTGTTGACTGATGAAGTTTTATATTCGCTGTTTTTGTAGGTATAAAAATACAACGTCACTGTGGAAATTATTGTGTGTGCTTGTTTATTTTAGTCTCATAGATATAATTATCTTTCATAAAAATATTACATAAAATATAATATATAAAAATATATCAATATAAAACAAGTTAGACTGTTAATCTGTCTACAAGCAACAGAGTTTTGGGAGTTCTCAGGAAACATAAAGATTGAGTTGTTGATTGACTCACACAAAGGTTTTCTGTGTTAAGTTAAATGAATAATTCTCTCTGACGCGGTTTCACAGAGACACGGAAGAGCATCTAAAAGATAAGCAACTGGGCTGTTTCCTCATTCGCCTCAGTGAGAAAGCCACTGGATACATTCTGTCATATAAGTGAGTCTGTCTCCACACTGACCTCAGCACTTCAGTGCTCCCCCTGTTTCATCTCTAGCACAGCTTGACTTCATCATCAGAAATTCATCATCAGAAAATTATCATCAGAAATTCATCATCAGAAATTATACTTATAAATTTGCATTTTCTTTAAGCAAAGGACAAAACTTAACTACAGCATTTCTGGCGCTTTACTTACTAGTTCAACTGCTTTAGTTCAACTGCTTTAGAAATAAGAAAGGTTATCACATGTATGATTTTGTACATTTATTTTCAGAGGTCGCGACCGTTGTCGACACTTCGTCATCAATCAGAATAACGAGGGACGGTTCATTGTGACAGGCGACACAGAGACGCACGACACACTGACCGGTCTTATTGAATATTATAAGAGTCGCCCCATTGAGCCGTTTGGAGAATATCTGACCAGCTCATGTTTTGAGGTAAACTTTTCAATGTTGATTTATTTAAACAAAGATATAAGCACATATAAGCATGAATATAAATGTTCAGCATCACTGTCAACAAACACTTGTAATCACTTAGCAACCACGTAGCAATGCTAAAATATAAAGTATATAATGTGTTAATTTGCACGTGTCTTGCAGTCCTCCACAGGTGAACTGTATGATGTCATTCATGCTGATCTGAAGGGAAAAGCAGGTGTGAGTGTTAAAGCTGTGAGAAGTATTTGGGACCGTGAGTGTTTAAAGGCTGATGAGATCCTTCAGCGTCCAGCTCTGCCACCCAAGAGCCACAGAAACCCACAGGTGTGTGTGGAGCTGTTGTTCATAACATTCCCAAACCAGTGACTGATCAAATACATGCCGGATCAGTGTTCAGCACCCTCTCTTTATCCCACCTGCATTCACAACAAGTTTATAATAATGACTTTTAATAATGAATGATCATTTGAGCTGTCGGCTCTGATTTGGTGAGAAATGTTTTTCTGTAAACAGAACGACGATTACTGTGTTCGTCATTGTTTATTATTATTGCTTAAACATCTGACAGCGCTTCACATCTATAATAATTATTCAGTTATATGTTATTGATTATTACAGGCAGCACCTCCAGTGGTGAGAAAAAGCCCTCCTCCAAAAACCGCTTTGTTGGAAGTAAAACCCCACCAGGAAAATGTGCTCTACACCGCGATGGACCTGCAGAGGCCCAGAGAGAGATCCAGAACCCCCACAGAGGGCAAAGACATCTCGCCGACAGAACCCAGAGGCCACAGACTTCAGAAAGGTCTCACAATGGATGAAGGAACCATTTACTCTGAACTCATGGTGCCCAACTGCAGAAGTCAGTCGCTGCCTCTCCTCGATGGTGATGTTGAGGGAGACGTATGCTGCCACAGAAGAAGTCAACCCCAGCTGTCTTCTCACAGTCAGCTCAAACACTCCCTCACCAGTGCATTGCCAGGTCTCAGCTCCAGTCTGGATAAGCTCTGCCATACGTCTCGCTGTCAGTTAGCTGGAACACACGGGCAGAGAATGTCAAAGGTGGACGTGCAGAGGAACGAGGTGACGTATGCCAAGGTGCCTCACAAACCAAACTCACGGCCTACAGCCAGAGCACCGGAGAACTCAACACACACTGATACATATGAGATGCTGACGGACCCGAAACCAAAGCAGGTCTGTTCTGCTCGGCCGGCTAAAGTTAGAAATAAAACAGTGGTGTGTGGCGTTTCTGCGCCCCCTAGTGGCAACTAATGGAACTGCAAAACAAACCATCAATGCAGATGATTATACATCGTGATAACAGCTAGAGTGATTTATTTGTTTCCTGTATTTTAATAACTGCACTTCAGTAACAGACTTTTTTTCCCACAGGCTGAGAAATGGAAATGGCTTTCCCCAGAAAAACACTGGAAAAAATAACATCACTGTGATCACAAAATCACATCAGAATCACATCAGAACATTTCAAAAGACTTTCAGTTATTGTGTAAAGATCACAGCTTCTGATTACTGAACACCAGAATACTAGAGCTTTTAATCTCATAAACTCTTCTATTTGTGTTCGTTCAATACGTGCTTTTATGATGTTAAATGAATATTTATTAGCTTAATAAACTTCAAGCAGCTGTTAAAGATGACGCCTGACTTTTCTTGCTGAAAGTCATGTGACCCTCATGACCCTTAAACACTTCTGGCAATAATAGCAAATAACAAAACATTAAAAAAAGAAGTTTTACCATTTGATGTGTTGAGTCTTCACCTCCTGGTACAACATCTCCATACTGGACGCTGGCTGTGTTTTAGGACATGGAGCAAGTGTTCACAAACCCACCGCAAGCTCACTTTCAGTCCGGCCGTTAGTATGAAACACATTTCTCTATCGAATCTCTTCCTGCTTCAGCTATTACCTCCTTGAATATCCTGCTTCAAAATACGTCACGTTTTGAAATAACTCTGTAAATGCTGTTCAATCAGCATCCAGACACATCGTCAACAGATGAACGCAGTCAATAATCAACAGAAAACTGTTTATTAAAAGTCAAATGTCATCACATCAAATACTGAGAAAGTATACGAGGTAAGAGACAGTTTGATGCTAATACCTCAAGTTCAGACACAAATAAAATGACGAGTATAAGAAAATGAGAGAACTATAAGACAGCCCTTGACTCAACTGAACAACAGTGAGAGATGATTGTCTAATATTCCAGCTCAGTTAGAGAGATTGAAATACAGGAAACAGGAGAAAGTTTGCATAGCTGCAGAGACACATCGCCTTATTGATGGTACCACTGGTACTGTGCTTGTAGCCCTCTCTCACTCTCTGTTCCATCTCTGATGTCCTCCATCCTTTCCTGGATGTCCCATGATCTGCTCCATCCCAAAGATGAGTCATTAGTAACAGGAGGGTGAGTTAAATTTGTGTCCCATGTGAGAGGAACTTTTGTAGAAGCTCATAAAAGTAGTTTTACGCCCAATATTTTAATGTGTGGGGCAAACCCAGAAAAGGCCTCACCGATACGCTGTTTCCTCTCTCTGCATTTCTGGAAAAAAACGTTTGAAGTTTTCAATTGAAGAGTCATTCATGAATTTGTGAGTAATTTTGTCAAGTGTGCTTCCGGTCTCAAAACAGAAATAAAACAAGAAAGACATTTATCCTCAGTGGACTCCAGCAGCTGTGTCTTAGACTCGTATATGAAAGGTGCTGTGGTACAGAAAGAGAAAACACAGATTCAGATAAAGAAATCTTTTGTGTTCCTAAAGATCAGACAGATCTGAATTTTGTTAGAACTGATATTAAAATTGAACTTTCGGCAGTAAAACAGCAGAAAGAAATGAGTTCACCAAACTCTCTCACAGATCTTTCAACATCAGACAAATGACCCAGAATTCCCACCTCAGGAAGTCTGGAGCTCTGGAGATCATGTTCTCAAAGTCCGCAAAGGAGAGTTTGTTGTCTCCATCCAGGTCGGCCTCCTCGATGGTTTTATCACACACCAGATCGACCTCCTCTGGTGTCAGGTCCTCTTTTGTTAGCAGGTTTAAAGTTTTCTCCAGGTCCTCCTTACAGATGTAATTATCCACATTAAAATCTGACAACAAAAAACAGGTCAAGAGTTAAGAGCACAAAGCTGCTTTAGAAATGTTTATTATAAACTCTAAAATCATAGTTTGTGATGGTCACATTGTAAAACTTTATAAACATCATTTTGTTTTTGTGGATATACATGAGGTAATGAAAAGTGACTGTTACCGTATATTTTAAAAGCATAAATGGCTTTTAGTTCTCTAGGGGCCATTTCACTGAGAACGGAAAACATGTCCACAAAATTATTGAAGCTGAGGTTGCCCTGACCGTCTTCTGAGAACGCTTCCACAATACGATCCTTGAAGGGGTTCTCCTACATAACAGAAACAGAACCCACAACTGTCTCTTCAATTTGTGTTTCAA
>JAZGTJ010020825.1:0-10199 GCA_036877575.1 Botia almorhae
TATTGTCCAGGGAGCAGACATTGGAGAGCAGGATTGACGGGAGAGCCGGCCGGCTAGCATTTGTTTTTAGCCTAGCACGGACCCCCGCCCTCTTGCCGCGCTTCCGCTTTCTCGCGCAGCGCTTGCGAGGTCCCCTCCCCCGGTCATCAGCATCAGGCAACGTCGAGGGCTGGAAGCCTGGCCCCGCAGCAAGCCGAGATCGCGTAGCTTCTCCAGCAGATCATTTTGCAGAGTAGCTGTAGCGTGTTTCCTGTATTCTATGAGTGTGTTGCGGTCGTGAACTCGGACACCGGTAGCATCGATGCGCCGTTAAATGTTCACGGAAACAAACAAAAAGCACCATTTTGTATCCGGAGCGGCCGCTGCGCACTACTGTCGGGCCGCCATCTTGGATTTTTGAGTACCATTGAGCTAGTGCAATGCTTTACATACAACTGGAACTGGCGTTTTAAAATGGATCTGACGTGTTGTACATGCTCTTCAAATGAATTGGAATAGATTAGAATGTAAGATTAGATCGATATAGACGATTAACTATTTATCAAGAATGTCTCTGAATACATCATTCATAAATGACTGGAAGATGGGGGACTGTTGGCTAGACCAAATGGCATGACTAGATATTCATAATGACCCGATGTGGTAGAAAACAATGTTTTCCACTCATCTCCCTCTTTTATCCTCACCAGATTGTAGGCACTGCATAAATCTAACTTTGTGTATATTCTAGCTTTACGGAGCTGTTCTAAAGCGGCCGGAACTAAAGGTAAAGGATATACAAATTTAACAGTTATTCTGTTCAGGGCCTGATAATCGATACATGGTCTTATACCCCCATCCTTCTTTTCAACAAAGAAAAAACCCGCAGAGACTGGAGAATCGGATGGACGTATGAACCCCTTTTCTAATTCCTCCTTAATATACGTTTTCATAGCCTCAGATTCAGGTTGTGATAATGGAAAGATTCGACCCTTAGGGTGAGGGGCTGACATAAATACGTTTTTTAGAGTGAAGGATTCAAACGTGTAGTTTGATGCTCTCAGTTCGTTGGGTTCTTCCATCAACTCCTAAAGGTCGTCTGTCTAACACTTCCACTAACAAAGAACAATCAGAAGAAGACAAGGGGATACAATGTCTCTGAGCAAATTCTTGTGACATGAAGCTCCAGAATCAATTAGAGCTTTAACTATTAGTTAAAATAGTCTGGTCTGCTACAGTTAATTTAACAGGGAACAAAATACTTGAGGTTATCTCCTCAGTAGTGGTTGAAGCACTCACCGTTAGCGGGTTAGGGTTAGGACGAACAGGGCTGGAGTTCTTGACATGGCCTGGATTACCACAATACATCTTGTGCGTGAAGCAATATGGGTCAGGTGGCAACCAGGAAGTGATTAGGCTCCAGGTAGGTGAATCATGGGAAACGTAGTCCGTGTTGTTTCGATCAATACTCCGGTGAAGGCTCCCTCTGGTGGCGCGGTGGAGATGCGGCTGGAGCCTTCACCGTGACAAAAATGTTGTTCCTTATAATTGTGATTTGGTGGCTTAATACTGAAAACACATGTGCTGCCACATGGAGATTAGACACCATAGATAAGCTTTTGATGATAAAAATGTTGTAACACAGATGCTTACGTTAGTAGATGTATTTAGTGTCAGTTACAGTACATTAGGGGTGGGACAATTTTATATAAACTATTTATTATTTTTAATACTGTATCAGTAAATGATACCAGCTAGAGGGTAAGTAATTCAATTGTTTCCTTATGTATGAAACTAGGCAAGGGTTAATTTTGGACCCTGTTTGTAAGTGACCACAAAGTAGAAGGAAAAAAAGAACAGAAACAGCAATAAATATGAAATATGTTTGCTCCTCAAAAGAGTGTCTGTGCCTTTCTGCTAAGGACCAGTATGTATACTCACAAATAATGACCCCAGAATAGTTTTGGATCCTTAAAGTATATTGTTTATAATGTGTTAAACTAATCTTTTCCTAATTGTTAAAACATGACTTTTCGTAACCATTGACCAACTGGTCTTTAAGTAATTTTTAGCAGCTATATGAATAAAGCACATGTGCGAGAGTAACCAAAGGTATTTGTCACATTAGCAGATTTGTTTATATGAAAAAAATGCTTAAAATGTATGTGTGCTGTCTGCCTTTGAAATAAATGCAGTTAATTTTTTCTTCCTAATGCAGACCTTTATACATCTTGGGGTTTCCAGATACTTTTGGGTTCACTGAACATAAGCTTGATAAAATAGGGTTGTAGATTCTAAAGTGGCCATCTATTGGTTCCTGTGCAGTCATATACCACTTTTCCTTACTATCCCTTTCTGGTTATAAAAGTTTAGACTTGCAGTATTTTGCCAGTTTGTCTTGAACAATTTCCAGTTCTTCTTCCAGAGCTCTCTGTTATAGCGAAGTGCACCTACATATTGTAATTGGACAGCTGAACTGTCAGGAAAAGGACACCTGGGTTGTATGACTAAATGCTAGCACAGTACATGCTGGCTGATCTTTGCCTGTGATGCTGCATAATTTGCTGCAGGGTCTGTCTGTTTCTGGACCTGTGTGTCTTTAAGTGTCGCAGGGTAGGCCATTAACATTTGCTGGCAGACACATTTTAATTTCAGTACACTTCAGAAAGGAAAGCTGAGGGCACACGTGTGAGTGGAGGGACAGCTGTATTGATCAGTTAACATTTCGCTTGAACATTTTGTTTCTGTTTCTTCATAGCTGTTTGGGAAGAAAAAACATTAGGGAAAATGTCAGAGACAGAAATGTCAATAGAATTGGGGAGAATAAAAACAAAAGAGATGACATTAAGTTTGACATTAAGAATAGTAATCAGACACATTCAGTTAGATACAACTGACCTGATTTACCAGCACTGCTGAAAAACTAAGCCATTATGGAGTTCCAAGTTTGTGTCACTTTTGTATTGCTTTCACAGTTGTCCAATTAGTTGGTAATGTTAGACTTTGCAGTCTAAATCTTCCTTTTTAGGAGCTCACTTCATCATACTGGTTTCTTTATCACCAGCCATGTGATTCAGGTCTGCATTTCTGAAAAGCTTTGTAAGCCTAAGTATGTATTAGCAACAATTGGCTCCAATGGTCACTACGATCACCTTGGGCTCAGCGCTGTTCTGTCAGTCGCTGACAGTTGTAATCCAAATGAATACAATAGTCAAATGGCAGAGGAAGTGATTTTATATTTAAGAGCTGCAGAACCTCATGTGGCTGCCGTACAAAGATTAGCCAAAGCAAAGGGTTTGCTTTGGCTAATCACACTGGAGTGATTTTGTTTGTGGGTTAGGTTTTATGGGTTTTTGTTGATGTTGTTAGGTTGTTGTTGCAGAAACCTTTCCAAAGTTTTTTCCATATATTTAATCAAGTAAGTAGAATGTTTTGAATGCTGGTGCAGGTAAAGGTAATTTTTTTTTCAACATCAAAATCACCTATCCCAACTTAACATTTTTACAAAATCACCTATCCCATAAGTAAACATTTTGTAAGTTGTTTCCTTTGGAAAGTATAAACTCTTTTTTAATTGTAGTATCAAACACATTGGTCTATTTATTGCAACTTTTCAACTATTCAACACATCAACATTAGCCTCATCAGTGGCGGGAGAGAAGGGATTTTTGTTCGTTGGAGGTAAGATGTGTTTTGGGAACTTGTTAAAAACTCATTCATTTTACAATTCAATTTGTTTACACAAGTGGAACAGAATCACACTGGCTTAAAATTTAGAGATGCACATATAGAGACATGCATTTAATAGCATGCTGGACATTTAACACCACACAGCTCAGAGCTTTTACAGAATGGACGAAACTTCAGGAGTATGTGAGTGTGTGCTCATTTATGCATATGTGCATGTACTTTCAAGTGTGTGTGGGTGTTCGTGTGAGTGTGCACGCCTGCCTTCCCCTCTATGTGAACACCTGTACGCAGAGTGTTTGTACTAGATGAAAGTGAGCCATTGTTCTGGCTGGCAGAGTGGTGCTCATAAAGGCTGCTCTGTGCCAACCCACCCCACACGCCACTATAGCCCTCCAGCTCCTTATTGCTCCCGCACCAACTCTTCCACCAAACAAATTTGGCGTAACTCTACCTGCAATTTAGGCTTTAATTGGGAGCAAATAGAACAGGTATTGTGTGTCTGAGGGAATAGAAATGTGTGTGTGTGTTTGTGTGAAAAGGATAAGGAGAGGGAGATATATTGGAAAGAGAGGTAAGGAAATGATACTCTCTCTTTTATGTGGGGTAAAGTAGGACTCTTATCGGTGGGAGCAACACAGACAAGAGAGCCTCTACTACAGGAAACTGGAGCAGCCTTCACCTGCTTTGCATATAGATAAAATGCACCATCAAAAAAAGACGAGAACAGAGAAACAAATGCTTCAGTGTGTGTCTTCATGATTACAACTTACTGTGTGCTGCAAGATGGCACCTTTCCTCTCCAATCACCCATTATCCAATGGGGGCAAGAATTATTTCCTGTAACTTAAGTCCTGTTACTACAAAAAACAATTTTAAACATGACATAAATCTGTAAAATATAAGTGTCAACATTTACAATGCAAGTCTATATGGCAGTGTACCTCATATTTTCCCCAAAGACAGTGGGTAACAAATGTTGATAGATCTTGACAGAAGTCGTATTCACTCTTAAATAATCCTTTAAAGTTATGAAAGCTACAAAAGTATAACCATGTTTTAATTACCAGTTAACAGTGAGGAATTTATGATTGGACTTAAAACAATAAGCTTAACAGCATTTTTTATTGGATTCTCATTTAATTTTAGGGCTTGATTTTGTGATATGCCAATGATTTTATGATATGCCAAAAGATGGCAGTGTGGCATCACTTAATCCAAACATCTCCACCTAACAGGTCCAGTTAAAAAACAGATGAGTAATTGATGTCCTTAATCACTCTCTCATTTGGCATATTGGCACCATTTAAAATAATCAACACAATGTGATGACTTAATTTCTGTAGTCCAAGTACAGGGGCTGTTGTAGGCTGTGTTGGTAACACACATTTAATGTGATAATTCTCAAATGTCTGCTCTGAAGTGCTGAATCCTGCACTCCACAGCGTAAAGTGCCAAAGTGATTGAAACTGGCTTTCAAAACCTGTTTATCCTCTATTCCAAAAATCCAGCGAGATGCTGAGTCATTTGGCAGATTAAGATAGTTCTACACCTTAGAGCAACGTTTTTTGTTAAGGGACTTAATCTTAACTGCTCTTGCTTGGAAAAAATCAAAAAGATATTTAAAATGAAATCAAATTTGCATGGTACTTGATATTAGAGTAATGGGTGTAGTCTGTATTAAATTGTTAATATTAGTTTGTTTCTTGATGTTCTGTTAACATTTATTAATTTGGCATACGCTTTTATCCAAAGCGATATACAATGCATTCAAGGTATACATTTAATCAGTATGTATGTTTCCTGTGAATCAAACCCACTGCCTTTTGCGCTGCTAATGAAAAGCTTTTTCCACAATAAGAAATGTAAAATTCATTCAGGGATGTGGGGCAAAACATGTTCAAATCAGTTTCTTGTTTAATTACTGATTTAAATTGTGATTTAGAAATTATTTTCAATCATAAAACATCCCAATTTTAAGTATGTGAAAATGTTGTAGTGTAAACTCCTATATTCCATGTGTCTGCTTCTCATTGTCTTTCTATTCAACTCTGAGGTGCTTTTGATGTCCTTATTTAGCTATATTCCACTATAGTCCAATTACTATTCCTGGCCCTGGAATGGCTGAAAAAGCTGCTGAACTGTTGGTGCTATTAATAATCAATGGTCACAATGAGAACATTTCTTAACTTAGCTCACTGCACAAAAAGAAACAGCCAAAATGAAAATGAACCTTAAAGTCTAACCCTCAATTTTGTAGTAGTTTGTAAATTGTATTTACAGGAAATAGAACTGTATTTACAGTTCTGGCCACCTGTAAAAGTCTCTTGTCGCACGTTACAGATTCAGTTTCCTCTGTTTTTCTTTTACTCAATAGATTTTGGGGATCACAAAAAACGTGTCAATCAGTCAATGTGTTTTACAAACTTCTACTTAAAAATGTACAATAAATATTATGTAATGTATTTTTAAACTCAGTTGGTTTTGTAATATTTACTATCACAAACTATAGTTTTAACAGAGAGATCTGTTAAAGAGAGAGATGTTTTGCTGTAAATATATATGTGTCTAAATATATCAGAAATGAAAATTGAGGGTTAGAGTTTAAGGTTCATTTTCATTTTGGCTGTTTCTATTTGTGCAGTGAGCTAAGTTAAGAAATGTTCTCTTTGTGACTAATGATTATTAATAGCGGTTCTCAAAAAATGGTTTTATTCTACTTATAGTTAATTTCTGTTCAAGAATAAGACATTAAAATAATTCTTAGGAGATTAAATATATTAATAATATTAATTTGGTTCTTATTATAGTTTATTGTAGAGTATTATTTATTAAAAGTATTTTAGGGCTACAAACAATGTTGATTTTAGGGCAGTTCTTTATTTCTATGGTTAGGCACTCAATACATATGTAAAATAAACTGCAAAAAAAAGGCTCTTTTAAAGTCAGGTCTTAACGCTGTGGATTAGTCATATTTAAGCATTTTGCCGGTCAAAAGTGCACATTTAACTTAGATTAAGAATAAAAATCTGTGTGAGGCAGTTGGCTTTATATTGTGCTTTAAGAGAACGAGACTCATTCTACTGACTCATTGTGTTTTCATGCTGATACTCTTGACAACATCATCTGTGCTCAGACAACAGACTGAAAAATAACATTATTGTATTACTGTTATGTAATACTGTCAGGTATTCTGAAGGTAACCAATTTATAGATACATGTTTAACCAATTTAAACATGTAGATATAAAAGAACAATGACAAAAATCACCATAAAAGAAAATTACAAATGTGGATCTTTTCTCTTTCAAATAATTTTGACATGCTTTTGTAAAGATTTTATAAAATATCATGTAGAACTCAAATGATTGTTGTTAATGCATTTATTTTTTATTAAAGTTTTTTTGTGTGAAATGTTTTGTAGTTTGAAACTGGTGGTCTTTCTTTTTACTTGGCCCTTAATTTTGTTTTTGGTTTGTTTTTCTCTTTTCTCTTCCTATTTTTATAGGTTTTTGTTATAGTTGTTTGGAATTTTGAGGTGTATACGGTCCCGCTGGTCCTGCTGATGCTACTGGCCTGGAACTACATTCACATTGCTTCAGGGAAGGTTGTCTCACAGACTGACCTGCATCTGTATTCATACTCCTGCATCAAAATGCAGTAAATATAAATGTAAAACTTCTCTTTATGAATTTCATATGGAGATGAAAACAGTGAATTTGCATTCCACACATTTTTCCAATAAGTACGTTTTTTAATAAGTGTTTGCATAAAAACTCCAAGCTTATTATATATATTTAAAAATTTTAATTGCATAGTACACATGTAAAAAAAATGGTTTACAACAGTTCTAATTTTAAATGTTGTTTAAGTTAATGTATAGGTGAAGTCAATGGGATAGTATGAAGAGAAGTTGAATGGAATGGATTTTGTATAAGCTAGTTTTTTGAAAATATTGTTGTTGGTGCCGCAAATATATATTATATATGTATATGTGCGTGTACAAATTATCGAGGATATCCTTCGAATAAATGGGGAAAGTGTGAATGAACAACAATTTTTTCAGTGCCCTGGATACAAGCAATCTTAAAAGTTTCTCTGTTTCAGTTTTTTTATTCTTGCAAAATCGCATACCTGACATACTCTCATTTTTTTTCTAAAGAACATAGACAGTTAAAAAGTACTGAAAAGTGTTTACACCTTCTGCTGTTTATTTTCTCCTGTAGATGGCAACACTATTTGCAAAAATTCTCAAACGAGTACTTTACATTATAGTACATTTGTGTAAAACTTTTGGATGTATTTTAATCATTCTTTGAACTTTACATATAGTTAAGTTTCAATAAAAGTGAAATATTCAGTAATGCACAGATAATGTAAAAAAACATGTTTTGTTGAATCCTGTGGTGGTTAACATCATAAATATTTATCCTAAGCTATTTATTGCTGTAGGTTTTTGTGTATTTGTTTTGAAGCAGATGAGTCAGAAATGAAGGATTTACATAAAGAGCTGCAATCTGGGCAAATGCCCTTAACCCCCTTTTCCTTCTTCTATATCCCTCCTTCTCTATTAGAGACCATTGTTCTGCATTTTGACGACTGTAACAACAACAGATGAGCCACTGCTGGGGCTAGCAAAAGTGAGTGATGTCTCAAACAGTAAACACAAACACTTAGGGTCTGCTTTCCATTAGCTTGGACACTGTTTCCCTGGTCTAAGAAGTTATGTGTTTGGAGTGTGTGTGTGAGAAAGAGTATTTGTGTGTGCAGTAGAATAATACTATTAATTACCTTCAGTTTCTCTGTGCAGTAGATTATCTGTAGTATATACCTTACCTTGTATATAATGGGGTTCCACTTGCGAATTTCATTTCAGTAGATTATTATTTATTGTTGTTTTTTGTTTCATTACAAATTATATTAACACCATAACAATTTGGGGAAAAGTGAGTTCAAATGATTTTAAATGAATTTCAGAATTTTTTGAAAAAAATGGTGCAGTATGTTCCCACATCCTTTAGGAACAAGATGTCACAAGTTCTATAATGTTCCAGCATGATTTCAGAATATTCAATTATCTTGTGTCCCCTAAAAGTGTCCCTTAACAAGCAATGTCAATGTCACAAATTTGACTCTGATTAGTGATCCAGCTTAACAGCAGTATAAACTGACAGCTATATCTATACATTTTTAAGATAATTAGCTAAACTAGGTAGTTGTTTTTTTTGTTTTGTTTTTTTTAAACTAATGTCAGTTGGAAGATAAACAATTTGTTTTCATACACCATGGACATCGGTTATGCTCATCTTTGGTAGCTCTTTTAAAGGCATCTTAATATGTAACACAGAACATACAAAAGAGATGAACTGGATGCAGTGAGACCTGTTTCTCCATTTATGTATGTGATGTTCAGCATAAAGCCTATTCAGCCACAGGCAACACATTAATTAAGGCCCACAATTAAGTCAGCGTGATGTTTTGTTTTGCCATAAGCAACGTTTCAGGACTGTTTAACGTTTTTGATACTTTGCTGCCTGCTCATTGTTTTTGCTATGGACTTTGCTCTTGTTGATTGTTTGCTGCCTGCCTCGACTCTTGCCTGTTTACTCACTCTGATTTTGTCTGGTCTCCATTGCTCTGTTTGCCGTTGTTTGACCATTGCCTGTCTATTGTTTATTCTACATATTAAACTGCTACATATGGATCCCACTGAGTCAGCGTCTCCGTTACAGTTACAACTAGAACTGTACTATTTCAGGGTCTTTGCTGAACACTACAAAGTGATTCTAAGTGTTTTTGAACCATTAAAAGTAACCTTTGAACTATTACATTTTTAATTTATTAAAAATCAATTCATTAAAATAATTTACACATTTTAATAGTACTTAAAAGAGAGTTTGAGAGTTAAAAGGGAGTTGTTTGTTGAAAGGTGCTCTTGCTACTGAGAAAAATACACTTGTAAAACCACATTATGCTACTGTAATATGTAGTTGTTGCTGCTACATTTAGTTAGTTACTCCCGAAGTAACAAGATAGTCTGAGTGGATTTTTTTTTACTAAAGTTAAACAATTTCTTTGGGTACAGAAGTATAATTTAATGGTAAGAGACTTCTGATATACAGTATGGATTCAATTCCAACTAGTCAAGTGCACCGCAAAAAAAAAAAAACTTTTACAGTGTCACTTACACTCCCCTGTTTTACCAAACAACCTTCCTCTTTCTTTCCCCCACCCCAGTCTTGTTTTTGCACTAATTGTTGTCATGAGCAAAACAACTGTCAATCAATTAGCACTGACTTTGGATTTTTATTAAGAGTAATTGACTAATATCAGCCCTGAGTCTAAAATAAGTCATCTTTCACTATCACACAACAGTTTGCTAAGTAAGGACATATGCTCAACCTATGTCTGTGAGAGATCCTCAACCCAATGCAAAACAGGTGCTTGCCATGTAATATCCCATTTAACCCCAAACTAAACATCAAAATAGAAGTCCCTGCGCTTCTCGCTCACTCACTTCACAAGCACACTTGC
>JAZGTJ010020826.1:0-10199 GCA_036877575.1 Botia almorhae
GTACGATCATGACAACGTTACTTCTATTCCAAATTCACAGTGGCCCACTACTGTATGTTAAGCATTATATGGTTTAAAGTGTATTCAGGGCCAGTGAATGAAGACAGAGGTGATGTGGTTTAACTAGTTTACTCAGGGTTTAAGAGAAAAGCAACATAACTAATGGTCTGTCACAAATGTATCAGGTCCTTGTTTCAGGGGCACCGGCTCTTTTCCCAGTGGCTGCACTGTGCCAGCTGTCTTGGCCACAGACCTCTCCGGCTTTCCCAAGCTCTAGCCTGTGGGAAAATCCACACTGGCCAATAATTGATTCCGCCCTGCCAGCTCCATTAGCGCACAACACGGTCAAGCAGCCAGTGATCTACAGACAGCCTGTGAGCGAGGATAAGCGCCACCCCCTCCCCAACTCACTTTCTCTCTTTTTAATTTCTTTAATCTCCTTCTTGCTCTGGTGCGAGTGCATGTCTTGTAAATTTGACCTTCACCACAATTAGTGCCTGTGTGTGAAACAAACCACCACCTGTTTGTAGGCCGGACCACCTGACTGTCAGTGTTCAGGGCCATTCGCATGCCACAGGCCCGCTCATGCCAGTCCAATGCACACATCATTAACGCATTTGCCTCAACACACTCAAGTCCAAGACTGCTGGACACACACACGAGCGGTCAGATATACACTCATGCACAAGTGTCAGCTCCACACTACTGTATGCAGTGTCCATTAGACTATCAACACCCTTGCACTGCCCTCAACTATAAATATCTGGCCACAGAGCTACTTAAATTCTTGCTGATACACCCACAGATTTATCCAGACACACACACACACATTTACATAAATGTCTAAATGGGGACATACCATACACCACTGTTGTTTTTAAATGAAGCAAACTATAATTGTGAAAGACTAAAGGCTCAGGCAGCACTATCAGAAATCAGATATTATACAGTATTGAGGTATTTACATTACGCTTGGATAATTTACTAGTAATCCCACAATATATTTATCATCAACATCACACATCCCGTCTGAAAACACAAATTTTACACACTTGAATGTGAAACCATTTATATTTACACACCTTTATCCAAAGCAACTTCACAGTTAAAAAGTTTTACAAATATGTTTTATTAGCATGTGGATTCTCTGGGAATCAAACCCATAATCTTTGCACTGCTAACACAGTGCTCAATCAAATGAGC
The DNA here is from genome assembly GCA_036877575.1 of Botia almorhae. Taxonomy (NCBI): domain Eukaryota; kingdom Metazoa; phylum Chordata; class Actinopteri; order Cypriniformes; family Botiidae; genus Botia; species Botia almorhae. The sequence continues at coordinate 1,204 of JAZGTJ010020826.1, forward strand.
TACAGGTCATTTTCTTTACTATTGACCGCTAACCTAACTAACCCAGACTTTAAACTCTAACTATAACAGAAGCTTTACTCGTATTTGAAAAAAAAATATTTCCTTTTATTTATAAGGCACTTTTTTAGACTATCAGGTTTTGTCAGATTTAATAAACTTGTGGGGGGATTTTTTTCCTCAAAGTAGAACTAGGTTAGAAACACACGCACACACATTTTGCTCTGCTTATCTGTCACTTCACCACACCCTTTAATCTGACAGATCGAGCTCTGGTGTCGAGTCTGGCTCTCATTCACTCCGTGTGTAGCCTATGGCGTTCCCCACAGAGCACCAATTTCATCTAATCACGATCATTTCAGCCTTTCATTTACATCAAAGAGAGACGCTCCTGCTCCTTCACTCTCATCTGCTTTTCCGTTCGCTGTTTTCATTCCTCAAGGCAGTTTTGGTGGAGTTCAGTTTCAGGCGTCCGCACGCCAGCTTAGTTTTGAATTTTTAATGCTGTAACTATTACAATGCTGATGCAATGAAGATCAAACAGCAAACTGAGCCCTGATTCTTAAACAGTCTTGCTATAGGTACTGACCAAACACAGCAGCAAAACTGCTTGTCAAAAAAATAAAACAAAATGTTCTTAATTCACTGCACAAAAACATTGTGGTCAATATACACACTGCTGAAACTAAGTAAACTGTAGACTTACTGTAGACTGAGTGAACTTTTCTTTTACCCTGCATAGTTTTGTTTATAGGTTTTGAGGATACAAGGTCATGTCACACAACTTTTCCTTTTGGCATCTACCTTTTCTGACTAAGATGTATCATCTGACAGACTTGTATCTCATTTTAAATCAAAAGGTGACCAAGCTTTCTTTGTAATGAGCCCTAAGCTCTGGAACAGTTTGCTATTGAACATCGGGCCTTCTCCCTCACTGGAAGATTTTAATCCAGTTTTAATCCAGCTCTTAAGTGAGCTAGTGTTATATGTTATGTATGTACATATATATTTCATTTTAACTTTGATACTTGATATTTAATTCCATTTCTGCCATTTTCCCCTCCTTTTCTCTCTTAATTATGATTGTATTGTTTATTGATTTTTTTTATTGTTAAGCACTTTGAATCAACTACAGATGTGTTGACTTGTGCTCTGTAAATTAAATTTGAATTAACTTGAGATAATTAACAGAAGAGTAATAAAACAGAGCTTGAAAGACACACAGCCTTTAACATCAACAACAATACTAATGGGAACTCACTTTACAAGGATTTTGGTACCCTACCTATGAATGACATGACTGTATGCATTAGCACTGTTTTAATCCCCATTGCCCGTGACCCTCAGAACAGGTCAGGACAGTCTGCTTTAGACTGAAACAGGATTAAACAAGGTGTAGAAGTGCAAGCTCTCATCTCTGATGAGTTCTTGGCGATTGACCCAGTGCAGACAGCAGCACAATTGGAGTAATTACACCCCATTAAACCATGTGACCCACTTTCCCCCATCAGGCCTGAATGCACCCCCCATTTGTTTGCTATGAAATATTAACTGCAGTCAGCTGCACACACGAGAGAGTTGTGAGCCCACCCGGCCCTGACACGCCCCCTACCACATGTCTGATGAAAGGTACGACTCTGCCTTTACCAATTAGGGTACAATGGCAGGTCTCCTGCTCAAGCAAATCTCTCTTACTGCTTGTGCATCTGTCTGTCTCATCTGATCAATGAAGAAAGACAACAAGCAGGTGGAAGATGAAGGGGGGAGGATCAGCTAACTTTCCTAAACACTTGCTATGCTCATTCAATTGAACTTATTCGCCTGTAACAGCCTCAATTAATTTTAAGTGATCACCTTTTCAAAGGCGATTTTTAAAGTGGTTTTATAGCATCAGCTGCAAGTTTTTTTGTAAGATTTTATGACCATTAAGAATTTTTGTCATACTGCTTTAAATGTATTTTCTTAAGTTATTTTGTTCAGGTGGTTCATAATTACTATATTACAGTAAAAAACAAACTTCATATTCTGCAACACCAATATAACTGTTACATTTGTATTGTGATTTTGGAGTAATCTCCTTACATTTTCTCATGAGATTTACTTAAAACCACATTTTGGCAAAATTAAACTATTTAAATAAAATTATTTTAAAATTAAACTTGTACCTCATGTGGCCATGGACCAGAAGTCATTAAAACAAATTCTATGATTTAAATACATATTGCTTAGAGCCCTAGAAAAGATTGCTTTGTGTGTTTAGAAGTGTGTATGTCTCTGTTAGCAGCTGAGCATGCAGTCTACCTCCCTGTCTGTGTGTGTTGTACCACAGAAGGGCTCAGATGAGCAGAGGGCACACAGCCGCTAACACACTCCCCACACTGCTGTCAGTCTCCTGACATGGGAACCACCAGCCCTGTGCTCAATCACGTCTCAAACCACCCTGTGCTTGCCGAGGTCCCAAATACCACAAATTCCTCTGTCCCCATCCACTGTGAGAACCACACAAAAAAGACAAGCAATCAGAATAGCCAACATGGCTTTGAATGCATTTCTACAAACGTTTTGAATACAGTACGGCAAGACCTTTATGGCAATACAGTGGCCCCATACACAGTTATCAGTCACTAATGAGTTCTCACAGTGGCTCTGGCATTTCCACACTGCCCTTAGCGCAGCATTACTGTGGCCCCTCCAATTTAGCCCCGCGTGGCCACAGAGATAATGCGTTACAGTACAACCGGCGTGTTGATGATCTGAAGTGTGTTTCTCAGGAAAACCTCGCTGCTGGGATGAGAGCCGGCTGACAGCTGAGCGAAAACACTTTCCCATGTCGTCAGGGGTCATGGGATCAGCCTGCAGGCCGCGCGGCAGTTGCTTTGTCCACACAAGCATGGCCTGTTTGTGGCTGCCAAACTATGGAGAAAATAAAAAGAGAAAAAATAAAAGTAAAAGAGAGAGAGTGAGAGATAGATGGTGTTTATGCTTAGTGAGAACTTCCCTGTACTGTATACATGTGCAAAGCCTGATATACTGGACATTGTTTCTGAAAGTTTTTCTTACTGGTGGGAGATTGTTATACAGTATTACCATATACGGCTGTTATTTCATAAATTAAACTTTGCTGTTGGCCTATATGTTTAATCTAGAACACTTACTGTATATTAATATATGCATGGCAATCAAGAATGCTACAGTTGCGGTATTAAATTATTATGTCTGTGTGTGGATGTGTATAAATATAATATACAATATAGTGTACATATATATAAAATATTAAGCCCTTTAAGCCCATTAAGCCCTTATTTTTCAACCCTTTCCATCCAACTACCGTTTACACCAAAATGGACAAATATAACATGAGTTTTAAAAGACATTTTCTATGTTGACTTTTAATCTATTTAAATCACATCACTCCTCTGCAATGTTTTGATACCCGAGATAATATCACATTTGGTGAGTTGATAAAAACATTTTAAACCCAGATATCAGGAAAATATGAAACATTAGCAAAATCTGTGTATTCCATCCATTATTTCCCAAGTTTCCTCTTTTAAAAGGATGTTTAACCGTGTTGAACCATCATCTCTCTCCTTAGGGCTTAAACACCTCTGTAATAAATATCTTTTCAGATCTTTTCACCTCATCTACATCTTGAGTTCATACAGCAGGTCTAGTCATGCAGAAGGTATTTCTACCAGGAGATTGAACTATAGGCAGCAAACCTACTTGGGCACTTGAGCAGATCCACAGTGGGATCTCCAGTCACACATGCTTAACTATTGTACTTATGTCACGTAAAAATGGGAGATGTTTATGAAGATGAAACAGAAAAGTGCTTTGGCAGTGCAACATTGGAGAGATCTTCAAAAAAGCCTGTGACTGTGTTCCAAAGCCTAGTGAGTTGACTTGCTGTCTACTGCTTACAAGGCAGCATCTTAGCCTTGTAGGTGACCAATATTAATCAATATTTAACATTAGCAACTGCTTTTGCAGTCAAACACTAGGGTTAAGGTGGTTAGAACAGGCATAATGTTGTCTAGCTTTTATGTGATATTGCTTCTCTGCACAGAATTCTGAGCAGGCACAGAGGCTCTTAACTCAACTGTGAAAACACATTTCCCTTACATGTATGTCTTGCTGCCTTTCAATGTCTGGTTGAAACTGTCACATGATATGAACACCGAGCAGGTATTGCACATCAGTCCCCAGAAAATCTATATTCATTTTAATTGCAAATGACATATCAACCCAGCACAGAGGCATCCAGATTTCCATATCACATATTAACACACGCTCAGCACTCAACGGGGCGATCGTTGCCTTTAATTTCTGTGCCACCGAACCAGATGAATTATTCAGATAGCTGGCTTTAAAAATCTCAACTGTTTAACTAACTTTAAAAGCTCAGAAAATGTGTTGCTCAGGTCTTGTTAGAGTGTGTTAGTTCTCCACTCTTGACAGTAGCTGACTTGAAAGGACGCAAAACACAAAATAATCCTTAAAACATCTATTATGCCAAGCTATTAACACAATGATATTAATATCAATATCAATGTCAATCAATATCAATTAATATCAATGTAAATTATAAGATGCTTTGAATAGACTCTGACAACATAATGGGGTTTGTGTTCATGTACTTGCATAAAAAGTGACCTGACAGAGCTGTGTGATGTTGAGAGCAGTTCACATAAAGCAGATCAATCCTGAGACCAGTGTGTTTTTAGTTGGGGCCCCGTCCTTTATTGTGGCCCCGCTGCGTGTGTGGTGTGGTTAGGGCCTGAGAATGACAGAGAACAAGAAGAATCTCCACGCTCCTTCCAATCAGTGTTTTAGTCTACTTTCTGTCTGGGGCTTTGTACCCACATTCTTTGTGTGGTGGTTTGGGTGTGGTCAGGGGGAATCTTTTCTGTCGCCTGCCAGTGTGTCTGGACCAGTGAGGAAAAGCTTGATTAATCTTGGCTTTTGCCGCTTTGTTGTTGGAACACAACTTGAAACCACTTCTATTTTTTCTTTATTTTTCACTAGGATGTTTTTGAAAACCTCACCCACATCAAACAGAGCTGTCCGGAGTTTCACTTTGTGCTCAGCGGGCCATTATTGCAGAGTTAATAGCGAAGGTTTTTACAGTCCCCAAAACGAAGCCTGAATTCCTGACTACAGGCGGACAACTATAAAATTTTACAATCATAATTTCCATCGTCAATGGTGTGGTATCAAGTTGCCACGGCGACGAGTTCTATAAAAACACAGGTCGCCTTGACATAGATGTACTGCTCTTGGAGGAACACTTGGTCATTCTTCTTATTCAGAACTGCTTTACAGCAAACAATGACTCAGAGGTTTATGTGTCAGGCATTGCAGTCCATTGTATAAAGTGAATGAGTCTGTTCCCAGTCTGGCCAATCACAGACTGTGATTTAATGGGAGAGGCAGGTTCTGTCAGTCTGCTTTGGACCTCCCGGCGCCCGACCCATCAACGATCACCAACAATCTGGTCTCTAAGGAGAAAAGCACAGGTTTGGATTTGACCCATGTTTCTCCCATCATCAGTATCAGTCTACTAACCCTTCAAGAAAAGCTAACTGAGGCAAGCATCACTGTTATTATTGGCCATACTCGTTATGAATCTTAAAACTTTTACACAGAATTCTTTTTGCATAGCTTGTGCAGTGGACATGAGTGACAGCTTAAATTGTGTGGCTCACAATCACAATGCTATTACTTTACTAAGTGATATACAGTTTTACACCATACGATAAAATGGATTCAGGTCACTTCTTCAATCTAAGTCTATGAGATTTTTCCCCAGTTTTATGGGATTTTTTTCCCTAAATATATCTAAAAAACGGAAAAACTGAAAAACCACAGAGATTCTAAATGTTTTTTTTTACTTTGCCCAGTAAGTAACCGCTAAATCACCAATAATACCATAGCAACCATCTCGCAACACCATAGCAACCACCTAGCAACACATTAACAACCACTCACACACACATTAGCAACCACACAGCATTGTCCTTGTAACACCCTGCCGTGTTTTACACAAACACCAGTTTGTTATCCATCCTGTCGTGTTCAGATTTTCATCACAGTCTCCCATACATTCCCTTGCTTTTCCCAGCTCACTTAGAGCTCTGTGGCCTAAAGGGGAAGTTCTCACCAGGGTTTTGAGACCCTGCTGAGGTGCCAAGAAGAACATCTGTATGGATACATTGGCTACCAAAACAGGAGAGCTGGATGCAGATAATTGCGCTGGGACTGATCTGCATCTGGCTTTCCCACACACGCACAAACACACACGCTGAGAGCCCCATCACCTGAACTGAACCTCAGAGGAACACATGCCTTTGAGGTGATATTTGAATTCATGACCCTTGAAGTATGTACATTGAGACCCAATCAGCTCTCTATCTTGTTTTCCTGTGTCTTTTGAGTATTACCACACAACTCAACCATGTGCTAGAACAGCTGGATCCTGCTGCGGCCAACGGCTGCTGTCCTCTATTACGGCAGAGGAAGTGACATCAACAGCCCAGAACAACAATAAAGGAGACAAAATCACAGCAGCTGACTTGTGGGACACATCAGTGATGTGATTTTTCAAGCAGACTCCAAACACACCCAGCAGATTCAGAGGATGTTATTAGTCCAGGAGCACGAGATGGGAAAACAGGAGTCGTTTCATGTCTATAAATGACGTCAGCAGACATGCTGGGGAGAGATGATTTCCCTGTAATAAATACAAAAGTTGTCAGAGACGCAGGTGTTTTTTCAATGACTATTCAAGATTTTTTACAATAGAAAAAATTGGGAACCTTTATGTGTAAAGGCAAATTCAGTGCATATAAACACACAAACAGTAAATAATATATAAAAAATAAAAATAACAATGAATGTTGAACATTTTAAAATACCACTTGAAAATGTTTAAATGTCATAGAATGAAATAATAAAAAACATTTCACAAAAATATGCTGGAAAAATATTATAAAAATATTTTAAAATATATAAATATATATAATATTTAAATAAGGAATATATAATATAAAATATCTACATAAAAGCTTTGGGCACTTTTTTCCAGAAAGTTGTAGTGGAACATGTTCACAATGAACACCGGTGCTTGGTCTGCTAGGACACCTGTGTCACACCTGGGAGCACAGACTTCAAGCATTCTTTGACCTTGGGATCAAAATATTTGTGAAATGCCTCTGTTAAGATGAATTCAGAATGATACATTAGCGTAAACTGTGTTAATTCCAGCCATTATTTCTCTAAAGTTAGTTCTGAGCCAATGTCTAGCATATTTACCATCTTTGATATCACATGTTCACACAAATATGTTTTGGGGCCACTGCATATATGATTCATGTGTGAGGGAAGGACCTCACTGACTGTCTCACTAGGGGATAGTGCTTCTTTTATGGGACAGTCTGTGATTGTCCTTAGTTCCTGTTGTTCTATTTGTGACTCTGTGGTCGTCTCAAAGGTTTCCCACCATATCAGATTGCTGCAGCGCACAGCCTAGACAAAACTCCATTCAGGTCTCTACCAGGCCAGCTCCTCTCTCTCTCACCACCCTCTTTCCTGTAACCCTTCCCCAGTCGGAACCCAGCTGGAGAACAATGCGTCGTTACCTACAGTGCAGTGTGACTGGGTGAGACAGAAACCAATCCACCCCAAAACTGCCTGGGAATTGGCCCCTTAAGGGACAAAGGAAGTGTGTGTGTGTCTCTATGTGTGTGTTTGTGAAAGAGTAGGAGAAAGAGTTTGTATTAAATGTGTTTATGCGTATTTGTAAGGTAAATACAATGACGGTGTGGTTATAAAAGATAGCGCTATGGGTAGGTTCGATGATTTGTTTTTGATGTGGCTTTTTAGTCCTGGTCAAAGTTAAGGATTCTTCCTTCATGTTTGGTTCACAAGTTTAGATTTCAATAACAAAGTACAGTTCCATGGTGCTACCATGTTTTTTACCATGCTAGTAACACAATATGTTATAAAGCACCTTGATATACCATACTGTAAACAGCAAGAGAGATGAATATAATAAACATTTATATTATGATACCAGTCAAAAGTTTAGTTGATCTAAAAGCTTTTCTTGAAATTAGTTTTGAAGGCGATGTAAGTTGCTGTGTTTATGTTTTACTTTTTTTTAAGATTTATCTTAGTTTTGATATCTTATTCTCATGTCTTTTTTATATTTGCATACTTTCGTTTTTTTATGCCTTTAGTTAATATGTAAAGAAATATTAATAATAAAGAATAGGCAAGCATGTCCAAACTTTTGACTACTATTATATATGAAAGTGCCATAGTATTAGCAGTACTAGTTAATAGCATTAGCGTTAATGGTATAATGGCCTTACAAACACAGTTTTCTGAAGTGACTTTATTCTATTGTCGACACAGGTTTCTCTCTGCCAGGGAAACTGTGTTTCCTTGTGTTTTTTCCAGCTCAGGAAAATAAATAACACACTGTGCTGGTTAAACACAGTTGGGAAATGTGTAGGTGCTTGTGTAAGCTGTTTTCACAGGGCACAAAACAGTGGCTTGCTTCCATAAATAAGTAACACAATGGCGTGAAAGTAAGGTCTCTAAAAGAAAAACATTTGCTTTGTGCTTTTTGCTTGAGCTTGCATTCCTCGAAAAGAAAAAATGGAAGTTCTATCACCTAAAGCTCAGTCAGCTCATATTTTATGCTGTTTCTCAGGCTTGTTGAGAGGTCACTACCAAACTAGCTGCCCACTTCCTGCTAGTGTAGGGTAGCACTTCTGCTTGTACCTACAGACTGCTGGTGGTAAATGCAGAAGAGGTATTTAGTATGTGCTGACCTCAGTTTCATCAATTCTAGACGCCATTCTCAATTTCTGAAATGATTTTGCTATGCACTAGCTGAGTCGTTTCTAGAGTGTTGCCACATGATTGCTAAGGTGGTCTGGGTGCCCAGTTAACAATTTTCTATGGTAATGTTTCCAATAAGTACCAACAAT
>JAZGTJ010020827.1:0-10198 GCA_036877575.1 Botia almorhae
TGTGTTGTTGTTTTTCTCTTTCAGAGGAGTGAATAAAAATGACTTGGATTTAATATTTAGCTTTAGTTCCTCTCAAAGTTATTTTACTACAGTAAAAGGGAACAAAAGGTCAAAGAAACAAAAGGTTGTTTAAAGGGTTTTAGTATCATTACAGCTATAGTGTGTAATTTAAGAGCGAAGATGCATTACATATTATCAACTTAATGACATTCACTAACGCTTAGTTTATTTCTTCACGGAATTACTGTAATTACGAGATGACAACTTTGAGATTCGCTCGCGTTTGTTGGATCCTGGAAAACGTTGAAATCGTTTGTATCTATGGCAATGCTCGTAACAGCATTGGTGTCGATGACAGCGGCATTTTAACGTCTCATTTTTAACGCTATATTATTTTATAAATTCATCCCACTATGTTGCCAAGAACAAAGAATGTTCACCAGGTGAATAAAATATAGCAGCAATAAAAAATGCACATCAAACAGTAATATAAATAACTTCTTTTTAACGGTACACTTAAAAATAAAGGTGCTAAATAAGTTTTCTCATAGCAATGCCACAGAAGAACCCAAAACAACATTTCAATCAAAGGTTTTTTTAAAGAAACAATCAACTCTTACTACTTCGTAAGCTGTAGACACTTTTTCCACAGCAAAGAACTTTTTTTTAACGTTTCTTAATGCTCTTTATTTCTACACACGTTTTCTCCTGTCCTGCAACAATGACAAACTGTTAAAGCAAACGTACAATTTCATTTGAATCAAATTTTGTGCAACGGCTAAAATTGAGATCTCCTGATCTTCTCATCAACCTCCTGATGGAGACCGACAGCTGCAGAGTATCTTCTAAGAAGACTCTGGTCTTTCCTACTAACGTTCTTTAAACAGCCGTGGTGACAGCCATCGTCTGCGTGCTGAGTTTGCAGTTTTATATTAGGGGAACATGACGTTACAGTTTAATCAAGAAAGTTGGCCAGAACTGAACCTCATTCCCCAAGAGTTGGTGGCTGAGGAAAATGTAGTCTGGGCTCTTAGCCATCACAAAAAGCATCTATTTCATAAAACTCCACGAGGCTTCGTCCTCCTGCTGCCATCCAGGCGTGCAACTCTCAGCTGAATCCGGTGCTATTACATCTGTTCTACACAGCTAACCGGTTTCTCTCAATGTTATCAAAAACGTTTATGAAGTAACGTTCATAGAACGCTTTTTACATGTTATAGGAAATATATCAAAAATGTTATACAATTAAACATTTCGGGACCATTAAAAATACAATTCGAAACATTTTTGTTATTAATAAAAATGTTTTACGAATGTTTTTACAACCTAGAAATGTTAGCTGGGTAGCTGATGTAACATCTAAACATGGATTTAATAAAATGTTTCCTTTCTTTGCAAGAATCACATTCCCTTGAGTTTCCTTTCTGGTCAAAACCACAAATAAGCACAAGAACGTGTCGGGGGGGAACGTGTTTTGTGTTGATGTTTCGTGATGACTTTATCAACACAATTAACTTTGAAAAGAAATCCTGAAGCCGCATTAAAAGGACAAATGTTTGTGCTGTATGTTCATTGTCTCATTAACTGAACACAGTAATTGTATTACTCAAAATAAACACCGAGTTTAATAGCTATTCTATTGTCTGGCGTTTGGTTACCTCCATCACCTCATTTAAATAAGCAGATTCATTCAGATCCAGTTCACCATTTCAGTTTTCTTTCCATATACAGCTTCTCTTTCAAGTGTGAATCTCTTTTGTTCACACACGCTCAGTGCACATTCATTGATGAGATTTATATCTCTGTGGTTAAATGTGCTGTGTGGCATCAAAGCGGGGAACACAGAAGACGAGATTGGAGAGAGGGAGGTTAGGGTAATTACTCCAATCATCTGGCTCCTACTTCAAGGTCGCCTGAATCGGAGACATATCGTGGGATTTTACAAGACTGTAAAAACAGCTTTACAAGCTTAAGACTGTTTGAACGCTGATCAAAACTTCTATACTGCATCAAGTTCAAACTCCCTAACTATGACCAGCTGGAAAAATACCCATCTCCAGCTAACAGGGAACGCTCAAAAACGCTGGCTAAGTTCTTCTAAAGTTCCCTTAAAGTTATCAAAAAAAGTTCTTCTAACGCGCGCTCTCTCTCTCGCTCTCTGTCTCTCGCTCTCTACACATATATATATATATATCAAAACCTTTATTCTTAAGTAGTTAGTGGAACGTTTTAGAAATGTTACAGAAATAAAAAATATTGGAATATAAATCCTTTGAAATCATCCACAACAGCTGAAAAAAAAGAGTCCTGGGTTTTGACAAACACAAGGATGCTTTTAAACACATCACATTAGACAGAAATAGGAGCTCTGTCTGCTCTAATGGGTTGTGACAATCAATATATCATTAGCTCTCTTTTGTTTTTCCCTTTTTCATTTGTGAATTATTTCCGTTCACAAGCTAAAAGACACAAACCCTTTCCAAATGCAACGGGCAAGGACGCGATTCACCAATTTGCTTCAGAAATGGTTTGTAATATCATCAAGTATCATCAGACTGTCTTCAGAAACCATTTATACAATATTCCTGACCGTACTCTTCACAATCAGCATGACCCAACAAATAAAAATAAGACTAAGGTAAGTGCAACGTTTAATGATGCCAAAAAATATAAAAGCTTAAAGCGCTGCAATGCTTGTGCCAAGGCTACCATTGACTCCAGGTTTGATTTGACTTTGCACCATAAAAAAATACATTTGAAATGTAAAGTTAGGGGAAGTCGACTACACGGAACATCCCTAGAACAGCCAATGTGAAGGGCCCAAGGAGTCAAGGGTACTAATCTCTGCTCTGATGGGAATTTGCAGCATGCACAGTGAAGAATTTACCTCTGTGTCCTGAGCCGTTCATTTGTTTTGATCTGATTTGAGTTTTTCTGCCTTTCACATGTCATACCTCACATTCCCTTGAGCCGGATATGGTACAGGTGCAGCTACCTGTCCCATTGCCCAACACCTCCAGGGCGTCGGGCGTGGCCGCGGGGTTGTAGCTCATGTAATATTCCTGAAGCTGGGAGCTCAGATTCTGCTCTGGCTCCGGACTCTTTTTTCTTCGCTTTCGACCCACGACTGAGCTCTGCTGCAACAGTCGGGCGGCCCCGGGGTATCGCTTCCAGGAGACATAAACCACCGTCAGGACGAGCGACACTGAGAGAAACAGCGCCACGCCCCCCATCACCACTTTGTGGAAAGACACGTTGTCCTGCTCAGGGGCTGGTGTCACTAATAAACTATTGGAGGATGAAGGCGTCCAGTGATGGAAGTCTCTGGGGTGTGCGTTTGTGCGGCTGGGATAGGTCGGACGTTGAGGAGGTCGTGGTTTGGGGGGAGGAACGGGTGCTTCAGAGGCTGGTGAAGGCAGGGGTGGAAGGTAGGTTGTGGGAGCCATTGTTGGTTCGGTTGGTTCAGAGGTAAACTCAAAACTTGTCTCAAAAGTTTGGAGATACAAAGGGGATTGAGCGGTGATCTCGTAACCATCACAATCAACGAAGTTTCTGGTGGCCTCCATAACTTTCTCCCCTTGGAGGTGCTTGGGACTGCTGCAGATGATACTGGTGTCCTTAGTGCCTCTGAAATTCTTCAGCCAGACAACGAGAGGACAAATGCCTGACCCACAGTCCCACATATTACCTGCCAGGCTAATAGTTGTTAGGGACATCCAGGCGGCCACAACTTGCTGAGAAACGTTTGCCAGTTTGTTAGACTCCAAGTTAAGAACCTGCAGATTGGGAAGGCATTGAAATACCACAGGATCCAGCATCTGTATCTCATTGCCAGAGATGTCAAGCTTCTGCAAGGTGTACCAGCTCCACGGAAGGCCTTGATTAAGTGCTCGAATGCGGTTCCACTGCAGATACAGCGCACGGAGGTTAACGAGGCGGGGAAAGAGAAAGAAATTGATTCGTGAAAACTGATTGTGTTCCAAGTGGAGTTCCATAAGTCGTGATAAGCCCAGGAACGCGGTGCGAGTGACGACACGAAGCCTATTATAGCCCAAGTCCAGAAACTCCAAGCTCCTGCACTCCAGAAAAGCCCGGACGGGGATTGTAGTGAGTCCGTTGGAACGCAAATGCAGATTCTGCAGTTTTCGAAGACCAAAAAACTGTCCTGGCTGCAACTCCTGCAGCTTGTTATAGGAGAGATCCAGATTCCGGAGGTTTGGCGCTCCGTGAAACGTGATGTTATGGAGCTGCGAAATCCTGTTGGAGCTCAAAATCAACTCCTTCAGTCGACGCACCCCCTGAAAAGCACGACCATCCACAAATGCGATTTGATTGTGGTCCAGGTACAGCCAGAGCAGCTGGTTAAGATGGGCAAACTGGAAGGGGAGCAGCGTGTGCAGCTCATTGTAGCGCAGGGACAGACCTTGGCAACTGATTGAAATATTTTCTGGGACATCCTGGAAGCCTGCAGACTCACAGTGGACGATCTTTCCCTCACAACTGCAGCTGTTGGGGCACATCCTTTCAGCAGTACTGAACAGCAGGAGTGAGGAGGCCTGGAGAAAGATGAGACCCGCTAATCTCTTGTCACACGCAGCAGAACCTGCGGAGAACAACAGCACAACATCAGCTTTAACAATGTCAAATGTTTTGGAAAATACTCATTTGAGGACATACAGAACTGCTACTACCCACACTACAACAATAAAGCATATTTACCTCTTACAAACCTTTTATTTTTACCAACACACTAGTATAAAATAGTTAAACAGAATATGGTATCTATAAATGGTCAGTTGATATGAAGTACTTTGTTACATCATACATACTTCTGCATACTTCCATATGTACTTCTGCAGTGTATCATGCTAAAGATCCAGGAATACTTTACAATATAAACACAATACTTTATATATTACACACTATATATATTACTAGGATACTTTCTCCCTGGTTTTTCCTGACAGTGCAATAGGCTATTATGGACTCTTCTGTCTACAAAGTACTCAGTGCTCATAAATTGTATCGCTCCATTAACTATACAATAGTAAAAAAATAACGTTCTCAAGTTTAAATGCCCACTTAATGAATAGAGTTCTTGGCATTCGCTTGAATAAGACATAATTTGGGATAATTTACAAGGAACCATTTACGAGGATTAGTAATTATCACCTATCCGCTAATCAACTTTAAGCTGTGACTAATGTCCGGCAATATCTTTGATACCATATTTTTATACGGTTTCGAGGGAATTGATTAGCCAATTTAGGGCTGAATCATTATATCAACCATAATTACCCTCAAGCTATTACATCCTCCGATGCAATTCGTTCCATATTGTGTCATGCGTGCCAAAAAAGATGATGCGAAATCAGCAATTCCATTACAATCGTTTGCCTCTCGAACCTTTTAATCTAGAGTTTTCTCTGCCAGGGGAAAGAATACAGCGACCGACGTAACAAAGAGGAAATTGATCAGGCTCTTAATGTAAAGACCATCGGCTGAAACCGTCGGCTGTACTGTATGTTCCACACACTTACTGCTGGCTGCCTCTGCTGAAGAAAGCCATCGGAGCGTAAACTGCAAATTACAGAGTCATCAGTTTCACATAAACTGGAATCCCATCGGTGCTGTTAGGAGGATTTCAAAGAAAGGTGGGCGAAAAAAACTCTCAAGATCACTGTCATTACATCTTCCAAAGTGCCTCCCAATCCTCTCTTTAAAAATCTTATTGGGGACCGAACTAATTGTGACAGAGCAATGAATCTCATAATTGCCTATGATTGTCAGAAATTGCTGTACGCATGCAGTGGCTCGCTATAGATTTCGAAGTAAACATATGACAATGAAACCCATCGAACCAGCCATTATTTTTCCCCCCAGAAGAAAATGACCTGGAAACATGTTGCTGTGTTTCCGGCTAACTTGTTGACTATTACTAGTTCTTATAGTTCACTGCCAGTCCATTACACTTTTCGCCTCTGTAATGGACATGTATGTTTATTTACAAAATGTCATCTTTATGACGAGCTACAACAAACAGGAAGTGTAAAGTGAATGACAGCAGACTAAAAAAGCAGAAACACATTTTTTTCAAGACAGTTCTCAAAATTAAAGGGATATTTCAGTCAAAAATTGAAATACCTCCATCATTTACTCAAGGGTAACCGAACAGCAGTGGCATTCATTGACACAAAACCACACAGGAGAAGAAAAGCCATGCAGGGTTGAAATGCTGTTTTTTTGGGTGAGCTATCACATTAAACCCTACACACTGGGCTGTCTATATAGCTGAAGCCACAAGCGACAGGAAAATAAATGTATAGAACCACCTATAGAACAACAGGAACATAAAACCAGATCTCATAAGGGGGTCTTACTCAACATTTTCCTTTTAAAGATTGTGCGATCACAAGCCACTGATCCACAATTCTGCTGATTGCTGTGTTCCTATTTCATTCAAATTAACTGCGTCTTTTAGCTAATGAGTTTAATTGCACCGACTGCTCATAAGGACTTGAGCTGAGCGCTTACGTACACATAACTGCAAGTTACATACTGAAGAGAGAAAACAGCCTTATCACGGAACTAACATTAACACAGGCAGTTAACTCAGTGTTGTGAGTCGAGTCACTAATCGATCGATTCATATTGGTGCTTTCAGCCAATGGCTCTCTTTTATTTGTTTACATTTATTTATACGTCAACTGGATGTTGAAGAAGACACAGTACAGTAAAATGACATTACCTGCACCTGACATAAACCCATTACGGTTGGAACATTTGATTTTGCAGCCTTTTGATATCACCGATTTTAATAATATTCCAGGTGCAACATTTGGTATTCAGACCAACAAAGCGCCTGTTACACACTGCTGGTAGCAATAACCCTCTAATGTGTAATCTAAGCCTTCAGAGGCTTCGCCACTCAACAGCAATCCAGCCGAAATATTGCAACAGGCGTTAGAACATCTCTCGCAGGCCAAAACTTCACGCCGCGTGTCTTCTTACGACTCACACACCCAGAAAATAAACACAAATCCACTTTACAAACGCCTCAGTGCACAGTGAAGTGAAGATCTTTGACACCTGTAAATAATACCACACATAAAAACCGAACTTGATGCTACTTTTTTACTTCGCCGACCAAAACACAACGAAGGCCTCTTTGCCATAGCTCATCTGAGGTGAGTTCATTTAAAAGCCACTCATTTAAGAAAAAGACGACTGTGGCAAACTCCTTTCAAAAAGCTAGGAACACGCTGGCCCTTTCAGCAGAGTCAGCCGCGAAACACTTTGGCTCGGTGACAAGTTGATATTTTATTTAAATGCTAGACTGTTATGATCGGGGGAAGCTTCAGCCATTACCCAAAGTACCAGATAATGGCATAACCTGGAAAAATATGAACATTTGTAGGAGGAATGCTTGAAATGAAATCAAAAGGTTTTAACCCACATGCATCCTTTATATCAATTTCACTTAGAGGCGAAAACCTACGATAAAAATCTATAACCGGCATCCAACCGGCATGCACAAATCTGTCAGGTCAACACGAATTTTCAGTTCAACCAGTCTGACAGTTTGGATTATTGTTTAATGAATGCACTCAAAATGTCATCGCTCTCTAATCTAAACCAACTGGAAAACCGTCAAGTGCGTATTAGGGCTGGACGATATTTCAAAAATCACAAAATATGTACAATGATTTGGCCGGTGATATAAAAATAAACCACCTTGTAAAGAGTTTGAGTTTTTTTTAATTTAATTTGTTTATTTCATTAGCAATCCAAACGACATTAGATTAGTTTCATCATATTTGTCTCATGCCCCACATGATTATAACTCTGATTCAAAGATTAGTCTAATTTGTTTGCATCGTTTAAAAGAATTCACAGAAGTATCTGTTTGAAATGTTACACGCTATAAATGTTTAACAATTTTTTTTGTTGCTTATTTAAAGTGTAGTAACAATACAGAGTTGGTGAGTTGGTAAAGTTGGCAGTTCCTTTAACTCAGTTGGTTAAGCATGGCACTAGCAACACCAGGAGGATTATCTCTTGAATGCACGATTGGTCACTTTGTCAAATGTATTTAGTCAATTAACACACGACTGAGTCAACGATTCGTTTGCGTCATTAATCCAAAATGTGCTATTACACATAAACATATTAAAAATATGAAAATTTGACACATCTTTAAAGTCTCGCCCTCATTAGCCTCCCTCTAATAACAAAGAAACATCTTGAAATCTTTGTGAGCGCTTCTCATTTGGACGACACACGGCAGTTTATCACGAACGATGTCAGCAGCTCTTAAGTTTTAGGATAATGAAATTCAGGGTGCTTATATGAGCACAGATCACTTAGCAGGATGGAAGCCATCCAGTTTTTGAAAGCTGACGGTAACCGTGTAACTGTCCAGCTGGAGAATCGTTTAGCTGGTCATGGACCTCCTGTCCTCCTAACCAAACGATTGAACGCACATTAACGCCGTAACTGTGTCTCAGGATGAATGTGGAGAACACAAAGAAGGGTTTATACTGAAAGCAGTTTTTATAACAGAATGGTGATTGTTAAACGCAGAAAGCAGATGCAGAAATGCTTTTAGCCAGAGCTGCTGGAGGTTCTACGCTCAGACACAGCTTTGAATTGCACTTGAAGGAAAAATTCGTCATCGCTCACTCGCCCTCATGTCGTTCCCGCCTCGTTTGATTTTGTTTCTCCAGTGGAACACAGAGGAAGGGATTTGGCACGGTTATTTTCTTGCAGTACAATGCAAGTAAATGGTGACTGCGACTGTCACATCATTCCATCACACATAACAGCTGTTTTGAGTTCCACTGGAGTCAAACTGGTTTGGAAGAACACGAGGGTGATTCAAAGGTGACACAATTTCAGTTTGCGTTCACATTTGAGCCACAAATGGAACCGCAAGGGTCAACCCAAGCTAACAGAGAATGTTCTGTGAACGTTGGCTGACATTCTCTAAAAGTTCTCAAAAACATTTTTTTACAGTAGCGTTAGTAGAACATTTTTACAATGTCATATATCAAAATAGTATCCTTAAGCAGTTAGTTAAAGATTTAAAAACATTTAAAAACACTCAATGGAAACATTACAGAAACGTTCTTACAACCTACATTTGTTAGCTGGGAATCTGGTGGAAACCGGCAGATTCATCACACCTGGACACGTTCAGATCATGAAATGAATTTAAATGAAGCTAAAATGACTTCTGTGCAAAAGCTGCTTTGAGTGAGTTATCAGTTTAAATAAATGAAAGGTTTTCTTTCCTTTGATCCTCATACATTTACACCTGCAGTCAGAACGTGTGGAATTACAGTCTGAGCAGAACTCGACTCCTAACAATATCTGAATAACAGTTAGAAGTAACAAATAATACGCAACATACGTATGGATGTAATTTGTTTTTAACAAATAGTATGATCATATAAACATACACAACTATTACACGTTTAACTAGAAACGAATACTGTAAATGATAAATGACGTGACACGCTGCACATAGAACTGAAACAAGAATTCACACTGGACTAAAAACACACAGGAAGGCAAAGAGGAGTGACCAATCAGCTTGCTTCATTCCAGATTAACAAGAGGCAATTTGCACACAGTGTAAATATTTGTATTGTGTGCACGTGACTGAGGCGAGCGTTTTCATAGCCTGTTTTATTTAGGCTAATAAGTTCGGTGTGATAACTGACATACCAGACACAAAAGTATTTGTGCTCGTTCTCGAAACCCTCTCCTAATTCCCCATGTATTGAAACTGATGTATGAGACCCACTTTTATCCCGGCAGGTTTTTTGTGTGTCAGGTAAGATAGTCGGTCATTACCTAGATTCCAATCCTGGATTTACATGTTTTCCTTTGAAATCAGGGTGAAATATATCAAAAGCTGACAGCTGCTGTGATAAAGCCGTTGTAATATAAGACTTGTCTGGCAGACTCTTGAATCTCAGACGACCGATCAACTTAATAGCTTTAAGAATGAATTTGATGTAGACTAAATTCATGACAGCTGGCAATTTTTTAGCGCAATCCATCATCCCTGCCTGTCATTGCCGATCTGCTCTTCATTCAACAGGAATAAATATGAAATCAGCTAAGCAAGGTTAGGAGGAATCAAACAGAGAATATAAATTAGATTTGAAGTAGACGACCCAGCTAACGGGGA
>JAZGTJ010020828.1:0-10197 GCA_036877575.1 Botia almorhae
CATTTATAGACCTGTTAAACTCTCCAACGTCATCCAACATGTCAAAAGACCCACTCATCGCTTTAATCACATGCTAAATGTATTATATTATTATTCTTCAAAGTGAAAATGTTAGTGATTATCATCTTGTTTCATAACTTCATAATGCTGATGATGGGTGTATTGCCATGCATTATCAACAGGGCACCCTTTAGTAGTAACGATTTTATGAAACTTTTCACTCAAAAGAAATTGAAGGGGTCTAGAAAGGATACAATTATAAACATACAATCTATGACTGTGTCTTACAATTCACACTCAAAAACAATTGCCCCTTAAGAAAGCTGCAGGTCTTTACAAACATAGGACAGGAAGAGATAATTAAGCCTATAACATCATTTAAACCCATGACATTCTTATAAGACCCTGTAACAACTAACCTACTGAAGGAACTGGCTTCTTAGGAAACCATAACTAGATCCATATTAATTGGCAACTACAGGCCTATTTAAAAGATCTAATTTTTGTCTAAATGTTAAAAAAAGTTGTTTTCTCTCCACTGTGTTCCTTACAGAGTAATGATATTTATGAGTTTCAATCAGGATTTAGGCCTCATCATAGCATAGAAACTCTGCTCGTCAAAATTTAAAATTATTTACTTCTAGCATTAGACCAAGGCTGCATCTGTCTACCAATTTTACTTGATCTTAATACTTCATTTGACACTGTAGATCATGACATTCTGTTAATCAATTACAAAATTACATCAGTATTCAGGGGCAGGCATTACAGTGGTTTAGATCTCATTGTTACCATTTTGTTAATCTAAAATCTTCTAAATTAAACCCAGTAAATTAAAAACTCTGCCCGGTTGGTGGAATGAACTCCATCATTAGCCATTTTCAAGAAACAACTAAAAACTCATCTTTTTCGCCTTCACTTCCTTGACTAATTTACTAACACACCCCTACTTCTACTTCTAATTAAAAATATCCTTCTTATACTGTGTTGAAATACCTGACACCTGTCTATAGCACTTATTCATTGTTGCCTCTTATTGTGATTGAAGTTGCTTCCTTGTCCTCATTTGTAAGTCGCTTTGGATAAAAGCGTCAGCTAAATGACTAAATGTAAATGTTATGGCCTGCCACAAGAAACTGTTTTAGGCCATCTGCTATTGTCAATAATATGCTTTCTCATGGCAGCATTATTAGAAAACATTAGTTTTCACTGTTATGCTAATGATAATTATATATGCCATCAAGACCAAATAAAACTATCTGCAACTTGTCAAAACTGACAGAGTGTGTTAAATTGTGTGTAGTTTCTTTTAAATTCAAAAGCAACGACTCTACTTATTGGACAAAAACCTGTAAACAAATGCTTCCAGAATACAGTTTTCAAATAAAAGGATGTACTATTGCCTCATCAAATACAGTCAAAGACCTGGGCATTATATTAGACAGCAGTTTGTCTTTTAAAATATATATCTCAAATCTATTCTTCCACCTTATAAATATAGCTAAGATGTGGAACTTATCTGTTTCTGATTCAGAAAAGCTGGTCCATATATTTATGACCTACTGGACCACTGGTTCAGCACCGTAAACAAGCTACAGTTAGTCCAAAATGCAGTGGTGGTAATTGTTACTTTACTTTACTTAGTCCACATGGCAAACCCGCACCAGATATGTATGTCCTGTTATTTGTTGCTCGGGGTATAGAATGAAAAATATTCAAAAACCCAAAAATATTAGATTTGTTGCTTGGAGAATAATTTTCTCCAGGAACTTTAAAAGTGGTGCTTTTTTAATGATATAATAGATTTTTTATTATATCAATTCCTTTTTCTAAATACGTCAACCAATTGCTGCACATTGTGTATACAAAAATAGTATATTTTCAAAGCTTCCTTTGTGTACAACGACACATATATATAGCCGTCCCTCACCTCCGTCATTTGACAGTCTCGCAGCATTTGGCCCCACCCACTTGCCCGCCATGTCCGA
The DNA here is from genome assembly GCA_036877575.1 of Botia almorhae. Taxonomy (NCBI): domain Eukaryota; kingdom Metazoa; phylum Chordata; class Actinopteri; order Cypriniformes; family Botiidae; genus Botia; species Botia almorhae. Next base: position 1,989 of record JAZGTJ010020828.1, read on the forward strand.
AATTGAGCCTGTCCGTTTGACGAAAAAACTTTACTTTCTACCTACGCTCTTTCGCCTCAATCTCCTAACCCAAAGAGCAATCCATCTCCCCCGGGTGTTTCCGCCCAGCCTCCTTCATCCCAGGGACGTAGAACCACCCGCCCCACTCGTCAAGCTCCAAGACGCCGAGATCTACCCTCGCCAACGCCAGCGAGACACACTCCGTCTTCCTCCACGTCATCCCGCACTCCGCCTTACCCATTTATTCCTGGAATAGAGAAATGGACTGTGAAGGCTTTTTGTTCAATTTTCTCGTAGACTGATTAAAGCTCAACTGTATAACCTGTTTGTTTCTCTACCATTTTCAGGTCACTCTCCTCCTGCTTCGGCATCGTCCAAACAAGGCCCGCCGAACCCCGGCCTCGTGCCCTGCAGCTTCCCTTCTTTCAGCGCCCTGCCGCAGCAGCACAGTCCCAACTCCAGGCGCACTCCCTAGCAGGAGGATGCCTCCACTAGCGGCTCACACCCTGACGCCACCTTTTTTCTCCTTCCACTTCCTCCTCTCCTCTTTTGCCTCTTCCTCCTTCCCTTTCGGGAGCCATTTCCAGCGTGAGCCTGCCTCAGACCCTCTTACTCTTATTAATCCTCCTCAAACGCGTTCTTCATTTCGTCTTTTCTCTACTTCTCTTTTGTCAACTGCATCGCATTCTGTCCTTTCTGTCCGTTCGGTCGATATACTAGAGATAATTTGTTTTTCTGTTTTTTTTTTTAAACTAAATTATCTATAATTGCCGAGCTCGCCCTGCGCTATGACGGCAATCTTTTTTAGAATTATTTTAAGACATTTTAAGCTAAATGGGCAGTCCGCATCACCCAGTGTAATCAGTGTCCCTATTCGGACGCCCCGGACACTGATCTCCCCAACAGCATATTCTTTAGGCAGTCATTACATTTTGTGCACTATTTGTAGATCTATTAACAATTCTACTACCTCTTGCCTTCAATTAATCTTTTCCCCCATGCCCGGAATCGAACTGTGTTAAATGTACTAACTACGTCCCGATGCCCACTATCAGAGATCGCTCTTTAAGAGATTTCAGAGGCAGACATGTCCTAATTTCGTCTAACAGACAGGTCCGCAATATTTTTAATGTGGGGAAATGTATGAGGCAGCGCTGTCGTTACCTCCACGTCTACAATTTGTGGCGATTCCCACACCCGCTCTATCTGTGCTGTTCCAAAAGTCTTCGTATAATATTAATAAATAAATAATTATTTCGACTCTCGTAAATAAAATCTAAACTTCCTCGTAAAGGAAAGTGTTCCCGTAGCTCAGTTGGTGGAGCATTGCCCTGGCAGCGCAGGGTTTGTGGGTTCGTTTCCCAGGGGGCACATGCACTGGCAAACGTATAGCTTGAGTGTACCATAGGTCGCTTGGTTAAAGGCATCTGCCAGATGCATAAATAAAAATTGGTCTCTTCACCCTGACACCAACTTTACCAACTTTCTTCTGTCTGGTCTAAAATACAGCTTTAATCCTGGTCTCGAATCTCTCCCCATTCTACATTTTATCTGTAATCTCCAATCAGCTCTAGCAGAGCCTAAAATAGTACACAAGCTAATTTAAAAAGAAAATTAGCTCGTCTTCTAGTTAACCAATCTTGTTAAAAACGACAAAATTCATATCCTACGAATGTAAAAATGAACTTAATTTACGGTTTATGTTTCCAAACCAATGGAATGGGTTAACTTTATATTAACCTGTTATTCTCCCCTCTCGACATCCAACTCTTTACCGACGCTGCCCCAGCGGTGTTTATTAGGGCCACTGGTTTGCGCTGACACAGCCACCCCAGCTCCTTGATTCGCCTCAGTTCCCAGCATCTTTGACCTTATTTGAGCTCTTTCCCATTTTCGTAGCAGCATTGTCTAAGACGCCTTACCTGAATTTCAGCCCCCGGTCAATTGTTATAATCACGGAGCACGTTCCGGGTTCCGGGAAATTCAGGCAGCTGGCTCCAGAAGCGGATTCATCCCCAACTTCAGTACCTCCTTACGCTCAACTCATCTTCCCCTAAATCACCCGTTAAACCACCTCCTCAACTCCATTAACTCCATCCTTCAAGCTTTTCTCACAGGACACTTCAATTTTATTATTCAGCATGGAAAAACTTCAAGTCATTTCACCTCACATATAACCTACAAATTCTGGATTTTCTCCTATCCATCACCTCTTTCGTATCTTACAGTCACAGCGTTAAAAGCTTCCAAGTTGGTTCCATTAAAGGCTTCTTAAGTGGCCTACAAGTTTTTCCATAAATTAATTTTCGGCGAATCTTCCCCAGCGTTTAACAATTCACAAACCTCCCTCCTCATTAAAGGCATTCAAAGAATCCACCCTTCCCGCCCTGACAGCCCATTACTTTTAACATACTCACCAGCTGCATTTAGACCCTCCGTCTTGGCTACCACTCCGTTAACACTACTCGCACTCTCAACGCAATGTTTTTATCTTTTTTGGTTTTCTCCGGTGCTCCGAACTATCACTTCTCGCTTCAATCCGATTATCCATCCTACTATCACCGACTTACAGGTTTTAGACAACGAAACAATTACTTTATTAAACAAAGTAAATCAGACCAAGCAAAGAAAGGCCATTTTATTTATACCTTTAACTTACCGTCTCCCATTCAACCGTATCTCTCTCTCTTAAATTATCTGCAGTGTAGACGTTCCCTGGCCCAGTCTCCAAACGATCCACTTTTCGTCGACGACTTATCACCCCGTTACAAGGGTTTGATTTTAAAAACACTCAAATTATTCCTCACTCAGTCCGATATTCCAGCAGACCAATTTTCTAGTCATTCATTCCGTATATAGGCGCAGCAACCACAGCCACTCAAAAAGGTTTTTCACTATCAAAGGCAAGCTCCAGGCCTCTGGTCATCCGAAGCGTTTAAAACGTACACTAGATCCAGCCACTTCCACATCCGAAAAACAGACCTAGCCCTAATTAGCTGATTTCATTATAAGCATCACCTGTGCTCCTCCACTTTTTAACCTCCTTCCCGTTTTTTAAATTATTCCCTCTATTTTCGTCTCACAAACCACACCATTTTCATTCGTCAAAAAAAACAAAAAATGCACATTTTAGCTTTACTTGTTTACTTGCAGGCCCCCGTTCTTGGGCAGAGCTTCATCCTCTCTTTAAGCACCGGTCGAGCCCTCCCCGCTTGAATAGCAGTGAGCCTGTCTTGCTAGGCGTCGTCGGACGGTCACGCTCACGTCGGTGTGCGGGCACCCCATTCGGAAGTCGTGCAGGACCACCCGGTCCTCACCTTTGCCACTCCGAATTGCTGGTCGAGCCCCCCCGTCCAATGCAGTGAGCATCTCCGTCGTAGCTCCCGTCGGATGCCACGAGGGCCCCCCATCGAACGGAGAAACCAGTTTCAAAAGCTCCCGTCGGATGCTGCGAGAACCCTCCCGGTTAAATGTTTGGGTCCGCTTTTCCTCCGTTCCGTGAGCCAGCCCTCCTTATTTTCTTAATTTCATTTTTACACCACTTTTAATTCCAGATTGTCCGCCTATTCGTATAACACTGTTAAGACCCGAATAAAGAATGCAGAAATGAAACGTGCAAGATCAGTCGTCTTCGTCTATTTCAAATAGACCGTCTACTCGCTGGGCTTTCCCCTTCGAGGCCGCAAGCATCTCAGCTTAAGTTCTCGTTGAATACCGCGTTTCGTTTTGCCCTTTCTAGCCGTCACATTGTTTATTTCATTTTCCTCCCCGTTTTTCAAATTCGTTTCAGATTTTCTGCGTAATCCCTCCAGCTCCGGAATAATAAATCAAGTATTTTGTGATTTGCAGTATTAATTTATTGCTAGTTACATCGCTTTCGTTAAAGTCCACTACCCTACCTGTCCGGCGCCGCAAGCTTTTCGAGCTCCTGTCGGACGCTGCGAGAGCCCTTCCAGTCCAGCATTATTCTATTTAAACGCATATATATAGCCGTCCCTCACCTCCATCATTTGACAGTCTCGCAGCATCCCTCTGCCACCCCATCACCTCACTCTTAGCTGGTATCTACCTAAGTCAAAGACGGGGGGAGTACCCTGGGTTAGGGCCAAATTCCGAGCTCGGAGCCCTCCCCCCGGACAGCACGCCAAATACGCATCAGTGATCATTTGCGGTTGCATGTTAGTGCGAACTCCTGAATAAGACAATAAAGACACAGGGCACAAAGCTGCTGCTTCACCTTCTGAGTCTGTGTATTGTTTTTTTACAAGTTACAAGTTGAGTTTATTGTCATTTCAACCACATACAAGTACATAGTGAATAGAACTGCATTTCTCATTAATGCAATTATTTCTGCATTTTCACATAACAGTAAACATAAAAGATAGGAAGATATCTTTAGCAAAAGTCACAATATGCAGATAAATCATAAATTAATCAAATACAGATTCTCATCAGGCACTGTTTTCCACCAATTAAACATCCAATTTTAGTAAACATTTGGAATGCAATGTACATTAAGAAAATAATTAATCTATGGCATAAAACATCCATAATGACACTCTCTGTAACATACGTACCGTGTTCCATGTCATAAACTACTTGAACTCTGGAATTATAGCACGTTATCAAGAAATAATTATATCTTTTTATATTTGCATGAACACAATAATGACACTTTCTCGTGAAACGTGTAACTCATATCTGTTATATTAACTGTCGAAACACAATATACAAATATATAACCGTACATTCACTCCATTCTCACAATTTCGTAATCACGTTAGCCATTATCTTAGCATTCGCACATGGAACGCATGGTAAACATGTAATTGAATCAAATTTTTAAACATCTATTTATGGACTCTCCTACAATGCTTTAGAGTATGACTTTTGCCATTTTCACACTACATACATGACATACATTTCAACATACATGAAACGAATTCCAATGACAATTTCTACATTTCATACCTGGTGAGAAAATATATAAGACAATAAAGACACAGGGCACTGAGCTGCTGCTTCACCTTCTGAGTCTGTGTATTGTTTGAGCAGCGCGCCCCCTCCCCCAACAAGTGAACGAATCCAAAGACAGAAGTAATCGATCGTCAATACCAGTCTTGGCAGGAAGTGCTAATCGTTATCCACAAAGATCATGCTTGGTTAATACACGATACAGATCACACATTAATGACATTTAATTTCTCTTTTTTTCCTGATGTCAACAATGACATATTTAATAGCTTGTATTATTTAATACTTACATAATATTAATATTTAATATTTGTAATCACTACATTTCAGTCAGAAATTAATGTATCAGTTCTGTTATAATAATTACAATGGTCGAACCGTTTCCCCCTCAGCCCATCCATCACACTCTAAGGCTCTGGGGATAGACAGTGTACAATTTAAGAGAGAGAGATGTACCATGGGGTTAGAATAAGATATCAGCATTACATCTGAAGGCTTCTCCTCATGTCACATCTGATAAAATATTAATCTGCAGTTTGCAGCAAATGATAAAATCATTGTGAAGCATGAGAACTGTCAATACAGACTGTCTCATCTCTGGTTTAAGAGGGTAACCTACAGCACTAATGAGGTTTAAATCTACAGAGGTTAAAAGTGGGTGGAAAACACTGGAAATTAAATCTCAACGTCCCTAAGATACTTGCCCCCTAACATGTTACTGCTGTTGTACCAGCCAATCTACTGTATTGCTGCTACTTCTGTCTCGCTTTAACACTTAATAATGTTTTATTGGCATGACTGTAAAGAATTACTATAAAAAACAGTATGAGGTCATATTTATTTGCAAGTCAAAATCAAGACGCACCTACTTTTATTGTATTAGTGGTGCTTGCAAATCATTACTATTACTCTCTTGCATACTATTTTTTTTCTGGACAAAACTTCAGTACGTAACTCGTAACTAATTTCGGAGCATTTTCCCTTGCATTGTTATATCGTGTTTGATCTTGGATTGTCTACTGTTTTAAGCCTGTTTGCCGCCTGTCTTGTTTACTGGACTGTTTATACAGTTTATGATTGTTTTCTTTCTGCCCCGACCTGGATATTGTTATTGCCTTGCGCTGCCTTCGTTATTGTTGTTTGCCTGTTGCCGATTATTGTCTGACTACGATAAATAAAACGCTGCAAATGTAACCACCCCATGTACCCTAGTAACCACCCCATAGACGTAACATTGGGCAGATATTTATAATGTCATAGCTCTGCATCAGAATTTTGTAAAGAATTGGGGATAGGCTCATATCGCTCGATTTAGTAAGCAGCAACAATTGGTGACATTTAATTAACTTCACAGCCACGCTGTAGCAACTAGTTACAGTACCCTAGCAACCAGCCTACTGACTTCCATTTAAAAAGGTGAGAGCCATCAGTACATCATAGAGACAAGTGGGTGGTCTCTTTTGACTCAAACTGTCAAACAGTCTTTAATTATTAACATGGAAACTGTCCAGCCATGCCTAGGATCCATTTAGAGCACCCTAGTAACCAACATGAATTAGCTATATATTAGCACCAGAACATCATAGAGACGTAGGAGTTGGGTCTTTTGATTCACACACACATCCGTTTATTGGTTTAACCCTATTAACTGTCTAGCTACACCCTAGCAACCATATAATAAAGTGAATAGACCATATCTCAGCATTAGAACTTTGTAGAGACATGTGGTGGGGCCTTTTTTGACTCGGGCTGTCAATGGGCTTTGGCTATTGCCCTGGCAACTTCCTAACCACACCCCAGCAACCATTTAGATCACCCTAGCAACCTCCTAACATTGTGAATTAACCATATTTTAGTACATCTATGATTCTAAGTCATGCTGGCATCATGCCAAGTCATGCAAACATCATGTTAGCATCATACTAACACCATGTTAAGTCAAGCTAGCATCATGCCATTTCATGCTAATACATACGTGCTTAATCATACTAGCCTCATGCTTAATCATGCTAGTATCATGTTAAAATATGAAAACATTGTTTAAATATTCCAGAGTTTTGTCACAACAAGCACCACTCACATTTTCTTTAGAAAATCTAGTTACTATTTACAATAACAGCATCATAATTATAAAATATCAAAGAAAACAAAACTGAGAAAACCAAACTGACAGAACTGTCCTATTTTTTTCTGTTGTTTAGAGTGACACCCCTCTGCCTGAACTACAGCTCTGCACACTGTCTGAACTGATTTTATCAAGAGCGTTATGGAACATATTCTAATCACTATGTTGGATTCTTGCTGGTTGTTTTTACCTAATTATCGGCTCCAACAGGTGTACGATGTAACCAGGTGTATGATGTTTGTCCAGTTTGCGAAAAAGCAGGATGAAAAATTTGGTAGACTTAACATTGGGCTGAATTTTGGGACATCATAGCTTGCATCAGAATGTCATAAAGACTTGGGAGTGGGTTCATATCACTCAGCCTAGCAAGCAGCAAGAATGGTGACAATACAAATTCATGGCCACACTCTGGCAACCAGTTACAGTACCCTAGCAAATGCCCCTAGACGCCAATTGAAAAATTTCCATTGACATAACATTGGGCAGATCTTTTCTTGACGTTGTAGCTTTGCATTAGGATGTCGTAGAAAGTTGGGGGAGCGTTTATTCACTCAGTTTAACAAGAAGGTACATCCTTCATTACAAACAGATCTAGACAATCATAATATAATCATAATCATATATATATAAAAAACCTGTTGTATATGTGGCGGGTGGTACAATTTTGAGGGCCAAGCCCAAGCAATTACCAATAAGAGGATCCGACTATGCCACCCTAGGAACTACCCCCAGGGAATAATACTCAAAACAACCCCAAAAATTAAGTGATGCAGCACACAGATTCAGTTCCCTCAGAGAATTTAGGCAGGAGACGTGGGTCAAGTATAAAAGATACAAATGTTTATTAATACAAGTATTGTAAAATACTAAACACGAAGAATAAAAAGAAACTGGAAACCCCACTTCGAATCAAACAACACAAGTTTGAAACGAAAAGATAATACACATCAACTTATCTGTAACATTTAATTAAACAAAAAAAAATACGCTGTACCAGCAGGGCTGAGGTTCCCAGCGGCCGGATACCGGAAGGAGTTTTTGTTTTACAAGGACACACTTCCACACACCACCGTGCACTCGGGTCACACTACCAAACACTCGAAGTCTTAC
>JAZGTJ010020829.1:0-10197 GCA_036877575.1 Botia almorhae
TTTTTTTTTTTACCTTTGACAATTATAAAACATGGGTACATTTTTGTTGAGTTTCTCTTCACTACCGTTTCACTGCCAAATGCACCTGTCTTAAAGATTTAAACATCGAGGGATAGATTTTAAACTTGAGGGGAACTGACTTCAGATGTTCATGAATCCCCTTGGGACCAACTGGTTAAAAAGGGGCTTAAAGTTACGCTACTTACAGGGCTTAAAGAACTAACTTACGTTAGTTCTGAGAAAAACATCTACTATTATTAGTTTACAGAAGTCACTTGGTTTGATTGTATCCAATGCAATCTCATGCATGCATTCACTTAAATGTCCAAATATATTTGCATCCATTGTAAATGCTTTTTATTATAGAACAAATGCTCTAATCAAACATGAACGCACATTGAGGTCATGTACACAGCCTCAATACCATTAACCTGCATTTAAATTGACTTTTTCACTGTAGTGTAGAGGCATCTTTTGAGAGACATTGTTTTGTGCGAAATGCTTATTTGTTCCTCATTAACTAATGCTGCAGAGCCTTCCCGTAAGTAACTATTATGGTTGTGGTTAGCTGGTATTAGGCTCCTATAGTTACAGCCCCTCATTCCTGTTATTAACTCATACTTCAGTTCCTCAGTCCTTAGCTTTCAAATAGAGAGTAGTGAGAGAGCCTAAATATCTTTAAAAGCACCAAAAGGGTTGGTCAAGTGTAGATTTGTGAGAGCATGTGAGATGGTCCGGAAGTCCCTTATACGTGTCGCTATTGATCTCAGTGTGTGTGTGGGGTCGGGCAGCTGTGGTGTGTCTGAAGCTTCTCTCTCGCTCTCTGCAGCTGCAGAGGTAGGGTTGTTGGCAGGTACGAAGCCCCGCCGCTCCCCTTGTTTGTCCGGCTCTTGTTTTAACAGTATCACAGGGTGCAGTCCGCTCCACAGTGGGCGTGTTGGTGTGTTTTTGTGAGTGAGTGTGTGTCTGTGTAATAGCATGGCTCTGTTTGTTTCTGCATGGCTGATGTGGTCGATCAGCTGGATCTAGGGGTGGACGGTATAACCAAGATCCATATTTTAACTTCACAATTAGCTCTATATATCAATATCAAAAAGTCCCCAAATATGGTTATTTTAAAGACATTACAAGGTACTGGATAAAATTTAAGACATTAAATAAAATGTGGTTTTAGAAGTCAATGTTTAGTCCTAAATCGTTGAACATAAGGCTATCACAAACCTACAGTCCACTGAAATCCATCAAGTTTGTATTTTTTAATCCTATTTGATTACTTTATCTTTCAATTTGGAATGCCAAGATTATTCACAGCAGCAGTGCATCTGGCATCATTATTGATTAATCTTGACTAACCTTAACTTTAAAATTGTTAACATTTTTAAAAACGTATCTTTTATGTTGTTCACCTCTGTGTTCAGAAACGGTTAATGTTGCTTTGTAGACTATGTTGAATATTGGCTTCTAAGGCAAAATGTTTATTGCTCCCTCATTTGTAGGTCATGTTGGACAAAAACCTCTGCTAAATGATTAAATGTAAACGTAATGTAGTAACACTTACAGTAAAAGCTTGAAAACACTTAACACAATTACTTGTTTTACAGTTTTCTGTGTAAATAACAAGGCTGCCCTGCCTGCCAATACCTGTCCAGATATATTTACCACTGTATAAACAAACAAATTTCTACCGTCAGATGGTGTGTACCGTCATACTACCCAGCCCCAGCTGGACCTGTTTGTGACTACACGTTACCAAACTGTCATGTCTTAGAGCTCACTGGACCAGTGATTTTGTGTGTATGTCTCAGAAGTGACTGTGATGTGTGCTCATTAGCTGACTGGAGACCACGCTGTTGAGATTCTGTTGTGGTGAAGGTCAGCAGGTCAGTAGTTAGTTTCAGTATCTGAGTGATAGTGACATGCTTTTGTGGGGCGATGTATATCTGTGTATTTTATTATACATTCAGTGATTTACTACTACTAATAGGGATGTCCGAGACGGAACAGACCATGAAGGGGACATCTCAGATTAAGATCCTCAATGCTGAAGAGATCGAGGGAATGAGAGTCGTCTGCAAGGTAAACCAACATCATAACTTCAAAGTAATAACTACAGAATAATAACTCTGAGCAATATAACAATTTTACAGTTTGCTGTTTCATTTCACAAAATAGTTTTGTGTGTGTGTGTAGGAAAGAGAGAGAGAGTTAGGGACAGAGCACAATATAAACTTGTTAATGCACAGCAAGAACCATCTGCTTCAATCTTGTCGTATACTTCAAATAAAATTACACATCTACTGACTGTTTTTGTTGGAATCTCACATTCATTTTCGGTCTTTTACACTCACTATTAATGATGCATCAGCGTTGACAGACTAAATGACTGCCTGTAATTTCCTGTTATGCTACATTTTGGCAGGAAATTTTGACACCCAAAATAAGAACAGTTTACAAGTTTTTTAGACTGAACCAAAAAAAATAGTTTTTTGTAGACTGAATCAGAATGTAATTTGTGGAGTAACTTTATCCTGTGCATATGCTGAGAGAAAAGCTTGAGAGCACAGTCTGGTTTTCAAACGTCTGTGTTTAAAAGAAAAATCGGTTCGATTTTAGAGTGTTGAATATAATGGTGTGTGTTTGCTTTCTGTAGCTGGCTCGAGAAGTTTTGGACATTGCTGCAATGATGGTGAAACCTGGAGTGACCACAGAAGAGATCGACCATGCAGTGCACTTGGTAAACCTTCAGTATCTTTATTTTTTTCTTTTTTGAATATTACGTAGATTAAGAATTTGTGTTTTAGATTTGCTTTACATCTTATGGTTTGTGTGGGAGTGCTTTTTTGATTAGTTATCATTTGAAAGTTTTTCATTCATTATAAATAAAAGTACAAGTTTGTGCAAACTAATCAGTTTTGATTCTGCTCTTTACTGGTTTAGGCATGTACAGCTAGGAATTGTTACCCATCACCTCTGAACTACTACAACTTCCCTAAGTCCTGCTGCACCTCTGTTAATGAGGTCATCTGTCACGGGATACCTGACCGCCGCTCCTTACAGGAAGGGGACATACTTAACAGTATGTATTAGCATTGTCAAACACGTGCACATTTCCTTTTGTAGATTGTTTTGGCCTCCATAGTGCCATTTTAAAGGAATACACACACTCATCCATTACAATTATATGTAAAATTGTTCTTTTACACACACCACATCAGGTTTAACATTAGAAATCATTGGTTATCCAACTGTGACATTTATTATTGAACTTATTATTAAAAAATATCTATTCTCAGACTTCCTACTTCTGCTGACACCTCTTAGAAATACCATACTCTCCCATTTACAAAAGAAATTCAATCCTGCACCACAACTAATCAAATAGGAATGCAGACATCTCTTAGGCTTTATAGGCAATAACAAACTTAAAGCTTTTAGACAGAAAGAGGTACAGCTGTTACGTCCTCACATGGTCAATCATATATAATTTTTCTCTGCAGTTGACATAACAGTTTACCACAATGGTTACCATGGAGACCTGAATGAAACCTTTTTTGTGGGTGAGGTGGATGAGGGAGCCAAGAGACTGGTTCAGACCACTTATGAATGTCTTATGCAAGCCATCGACTCTGGTGAGAAGCAAATGCTACACATTTCAACAAGACCATTACAGTACATTGTCTTTAAACCTTGTACGTGAATTTTACATTGCATTTGCGCTAGATGGCATAGTGTGTAATATGCTTGTCTAATGTAAAGTAAACTCATGATTTTTACAGTAGAATGCATGTGTTGTATTGTGATCTAAGGAGACTTTTTATGACTTCTAGTAAAGCCTGGTATCCGCTATCGAGAACTAGGGAACATCATCCAGAAACATGCACAGGCTAACGGATTCTCTGTGGTTCGGAGCTACTGTGGCCATGGCATCCACAAACTGTTCCACACTGCTCCCAATGTACCACACTATGCCAGTGAGTATATTTACAGACACTAACACCCTGTCAGAGAGAAGCAGTGTGAATGATACAAGCATTGCACACTGTGATGTAATCAGACCTGCAGATCTCAGAGGAACTGAATTTTGTTTATATATTTTGTTAATTTATGATGTATATATATTTTTACAGAGAATAAAGCAGTAGGAGTCATGAAGCCTGGCCATGTGTTTACTATTGAACCAATGATTTGTGAAGGTAAGAGACAAATGAACACATTCTTTTCCAAAATCTTAATTACATGGTTACTGTTTTCACATAAGTATGATTAAAAATTGTTTGCTTTGTGCAGGTGGCTGGCAGGATGAGACGTGGCCAGATGGTTGGACGGCAGTTACTCGTGATGGAAAACGCTCAGCCCAGTTCGAACACACACTCCTTGTGACAGAAACTGGCTGTGAAATCCTCACACGGCGCCTTGAGGATAACGGTCGTGCTCACTTCCTGTCCCAAATGTAGGATGGTAGGGTTGTATCAGCCCAATTCTGCATTGGAGGATACAACAGCTCCGCCCCATATCACCGATCAGCCAATCACAATGTGGTTCTCTGTTGGGCAGGAAATGAATGGCCATGCGGCCTTGTCAGCGAATTTGGGCAGGAGGTGGAGATTTGATAACTTCTGAATGTGTCACCGGACAGTCACATTAATCAGCTTGGATCTGAGAAAATTAAAAGGCACTGACTTTAACCTGGATAAAGTGCTACCACACTCTGTCTGTTAGGTATGCAAAGTTAGCTGTGAGTGGTTTTGTGTGTGCACTTGTGCGTCGCTTCAGTGCGTTTGTATGTCTGACTCGTTGCAGTGTACTTTCTTTGGTAAGCCATTGCTGGAGTTCAGGATGCAACGAGAATTGGAGTATAAATGGTAAAACACTGGTGGCTTTCTGAACGATATCAAAACATTGTTTATATATGAAAACTCTTCTTACTGTTTAAAGAGTGCCTCATAACAATGAACATTGTAAAAATGTTTTTCATGAAGTTTTACCAGCGTTTATAAGGTCAACCTTAATCAGTCGTGTCTTGTTTATGAACACCCAGAAAGGAAAATTTGATTAAATACAAAAGTTTAATAATTTTCTGCTTTGTGAAGGGGAGTCATCCTTGGTCAATGAAAAGATTTGCGTTTGTCTTTGATGATTCATTCCCATGTGAAAAGCAGTTGCAGGCCTTGCGTCATTGATGCTCTCTGTCTGTGTGATGCATCTCATAAAATCAATTTCAGTGTTGCGGTACTCAAGCTGAATAAAAGTTTATTTTCTCCTTTATTCTGGCCTCTATTTCTGTATAATACAATGAAACTGAGGCAATCATTACAAAGAACTGCAATTTTAATATGTAATGTAGTATTAGTATATTAGTATTATAAAAAGTTGTGTTAAGAAAGGTCTTTAGAATGTGTTTTTTTAAGGTATATAATACCAGGATTCAGTCAAAAATTCAATCATTTATTGAAAAGAACAGTAGTTTCTCAGAAGTTCCTCTACCTCAATTTCCCATAAATTTAATTACAATGTCTAATCTGTCTAATCAAATGCAGACCTCTGTTGCGTTTTATAGGTAATAACCTGCCCTATAAAGAATCTGGGTATTTGTTGGCACTGATTGTTGGTAAAAATTAGACAAATGGGTTTAAACTTGGTCAAATGTAATAAAGCTGTCAGTAATGCATTCTTACTAAATTAGCCAAAATTTAATAATTTAATATGATTTGGAAGGAACAAGGAAGTTCCACTGTACACTATAGTAAGTTGTGAGGTCGTATTCAGTATTACTGTTTGAAAGATTGTCTACAAATGTTTACAAAATGTGTCCGCATATATTCAGGAGGTTTCATATGTTCAATTATCATTGTAGCTGGTCTTAGCTGACACATTTAATTCCTAAAGTGCAGATCCTGAATAAAAGATCTGTTGCCATCTGTTTGTCTCTTTAAAATACAGGCCTATGGCCAAAACACAACATGCAATACAAGTAAAAATTTTTAAAAATGGTTTCTGCGAATTGGGACTTAATGGAGCAACAGAAGCAGATAGATATGAAAGCCTCATTCACTGCCAAGTGCTGTGAAGGATTTACAGTGTTTATGAGTGTTTGGACCTGTTTGACAGGCTTTGACTTAACGCAGCAGGGTCGACTGAATCTCAACTTTCCCATTATGGTTATATAAGCAGGACACATGTTGGAAAATCTGGCCCAGAGGAGCGAAATAAACAGATTTGATAGCATCATAAATTGGCTACAACAAACCACAAAAATGATCTACAAGCTCTTTTTTTATTTGCTACAGATTAGATAACATTTTCCTGCTTAAGTTTTTAGAAAGAATTTGTAAATAGTTTTGTGAATAGTGAAAAATTAACATCTACTTGCATTCCATAACCACATATAATGGAAGGATATACATTTTGGTTATAACACAACTACACAGATGTTGAAGTTTCCTGATATGTATTCTATTTTTCAAAGCAGATGAAAGCACTTCAAAAGCAGTGAGCAAGACTATAATAAAATGTATCCTTGAACCCTGCTATTACACATATATTGTAAACAGCGAGGAGGCAATAAACAGTTCAGGCTATAACTTTATAGAGTGATGATTTGCCCTTCATTTGGATATATTCAGGATGGTTCGAATGCTATAAGAGAGAAAACAATGGTTAGTACTTTTTGGCAGATAAGTTTATCACTACAGTAGTAACTGAATTGAATATTGTAGGGAGATAAAAAGATTTTAAAAACATACCATTCTCCAGTCTTCATGAGGTTGATGGCATCATTGACCTCCTCCAGACTCATGTTGTGGGTTATGAACTCATCAAGCTTTATTTTTCCAGACATGTAATCTTGAACAAGTTTTGGAACACAGTCTTTGCTCTTAAAACCTTAATGGAAGAGTTTATCCAAAAAACAACATTTTTCATCATTTATTTCACATATTCTGTGGAACACACGTTACTTATTGCAAAAATGTCCAACCAGCTCTTCTGCCCCTTTGTATTAGATTACTACATATTCCAAAGCTCCTTCTATAAGAGCCTTCAAAGCCTCTAACTTGGCTTGCTTACCTCCAAACAGAGAACCCTTCCAGGTTTTCCCAGATATGAGCTGAATTGGCCGTGCAGAGAAGTCTTTCACATCAGTCCAACCAACCAAAACACTCACACCCCAACCTTTAACACATGACTCCAGTGCACTCCTCTGCGATCAAACACATTCTTTTACTATCAGAACGACCGAAAGCATTAAATATATGAGTTCACCTACGTCTTTTAAAGCTTACCATAACTTCGGTGTTGCCTACACACTCAAGAGAGAAGTCCACTCCTCCATTGGTCATCTCTGCGAGCACCACGCTGATGGGTTTATCGTATGATTTGGGATTCACAAAATCAGTGGCACCAAAGACCTTGGCCTTCTCAAACTTCTGCTCATTAATATCCACAGCAAAGATCCGAGAGGCTCCTGCATTTTTACAGCCCATGACTGCAGCGAGGCCTACAGCACCAAGCCCAAAAACTGCACACACGGAGCCCCGTGTGACCTTATCAAACAAACACAAACAACATTGTAGCATCTTACTATTCACCTTACTATACAGTGGCCCCAAAAGGTATTGGTACACTTTTGAACACTACAGAATCACTACAGATGTTAAATAATGCAAAGACATTTAATATTTTTAGGTGTGACTTAAGTGTATAAATACATTTTTGGGACAATGCGTATATAAAGTGTTTAATCTACAATAAATTACTACAAGCATGAGTTTGTACAGCATGTCAATGCAAGGTATAGTGTACAAACCCCAGCTGTATTGACAGCAGCTCCATAGCCAGTAGAGACGCCACAGGCAAGCAAACACACTCGATCAAGTGGGGCATCATTGTGGATCTTTGTCACAGCAATCTGGTTCAGGACAGTGTACTCAGAGAAGGTACTGGTGCCCATGAACTGCAGGATGGGCTGACCACGGCAGGTGAAACGTGTCAGGGAGTCAGACATCACGTCGTAATGTTTGCTTGACCTGTCAGATAAGAGCTACACAAACTCAGAAAAGCTTCTAAAAAGCAAGAGGTGATGAAATGTGTTTGTGTGTCTCACCAGCTGCGGTCACACAGGTTTGTTTTTGGACACTTGCAGAACCTGCAGTCTCCACACTGAGAGATGAACAATGGAATGACTTTATCACCTGTTCACCAGATTGCAGAGATAGAGAAATATCACATTTATATAACATTTAAGGTTAACTGGTATTAAGAGTAATTGATTATTGGTAAATAATGCCTTAAACCTGTTACTATACAGCTACAAAGACAAAAAACTTTGTAGTTGTGCCATGGAAAGAACCATTTTTGGTTCTCCAAAGAACCTCTTAGTCAAAGTTTCTTAAAAGAACCATTTCTTTCTTACGTTAATTTCTTCTGTGCAACAGAACGGTTCTGTGGATGTTAAAGGTTTTTTATGGTACAGCCAAATGTAAACCTTTAAGGAACCTTTATTTTTAGGACTTTAGGATTTTTAGGACTTTAGGATCCCCCACAAGGATTTTTCATGGTACATTTACATCTACTGGAAAGACCAGCTTAGACCTTCATGAATAATAGTGCTGGTTTATGCTGGTTTGCTGCTGGTTTATCCCATAGATTCATGCTATTTACCAGCAAAACCTTTCAGGTGAGGTTGGTTGACCATCAAAATGTGGTTTAACAAGAAATTATTGCTTGTTAAGCCTCACACCAACACCCAAAGATACAATATATGCTGGTGACCATCTGTGCTGTTCTTTTACAGAATTAATAGACATGTTTGTTGTATGGAAGAAACTTGTGTGAAGATCCTTCAATGTTTCTCATGTTGTGTTTTAATTAAGTAAATAATGAATTCCTAGTTTTTAGTTATTGATTCAGTGTCTGGTTTTGTTTTGTGACCTGGTTTGAAATCAGTGACTCCAGGTCCCACACTCTCCACCACACCAGCCCCTTCATGACCCAGCACAGTTGGGAATCCACTCTTCTGCTGGCTCTCAAACAGGTGATACAGGTCGGTATGACAAACACCTGTAGCTATAACCTGTGGGAAAGGAAAATCCATGTAAACCAATATGAATTAACAGCACCATATGCTTTAAAACTGATTTTGAATAAGCGGCTTGGGTGTGACAACTTTCATGGAATATTTACAACCTTAATTCGTATTTCTCCTTCCTGCGGTGGTGCCACCTCTATTTCTTCTATCATCAGGGGAGCATTGGGCTCCCAGGCAACAGCAGCCCGACATTTAATCACCTAAAGCACACAAATATATTGGCTTAGTGTGTTGTTTGAATAGACTATTTAGTGATTGGCTGTAAGTGTTTATGTAACTGTTGCACTGGAGCAGTTGCATGTTCTCTGCTCTTTAACTGTAGCTGGAGCTTGTCCAGTCATTTAGTTTTGGCCAATGGAAACATGAAACATCTGTCTTTAGAGCCACGTCTGTCTTGGATTTCACAATCACTGGTAACTATTAACCCAATACATTTTTATACACTGTAACAAAAACTTTGCTACCTTAAACTTTCAAATTTAATTAACTTTATAAATTTCGGTTTTAATTTTAAATCCTGACTGGTGTAACTTTTAAGCAATCTTTTAACTATTTTTTAAGTTACAGCAAGTCAACACCAGTAAAGATGTTTTACAGTGTAAAGAAACCTATAATATATATATTATACTTCTACATGTGATTTTAAATTAATCCTCTAATCCTAATCTAATCTAGTCTAATCTAATCTTTTATATTACATTATGATAATTCTGTAGTAATGTCCAGTAGCAAGTAAATTAGACATTATTGCACTTTGCCATACAGTAGCAACAAATAAACTCTCACTGTACATGTATTTACTATGCAACATTGGTCTTATATTGTTGTTCATCAGTTTTGCTTATACTACATGGATTAAAACATAATGGTCTGTTATGAATATTAAAACATTAGCATTGCTATCATAATTGGTTCTAATATATTTTACAAAATCAGAACTGAATGTTTTGACCTCTTTGCATTATAAATTTGTACTCATGTAATAGGTCAATGGACTGTAAAGAGACAGAGTTAATATTAAAAATGCATTAAGTGTTTTTGCAGCATGCATAAAGAGTTCAAAAGACAACTTTACGAACCTTCCCTGCAGTGGCCATATCCCAATGTAGTTG
>JAZGTJ010020830.1:0-10197 GCA_036877575.1 Botia almorhae
GAGGCACGTATTTACTGAGATTTAGGTTGTTTCATTTATGTGTCTGTGAAAAGAGATGACAGAGACAGCGAAGGCAGAGTGCGTACCCTGTCTGTTTTCTTCTGTGTTAAAAAGCACAGGGTTTTATTGTTATTATGAGTGTATACAAATAAAAATAGACCCTTTACAGATTCGAATGATGTATTGGTTGTATCTGTACGTTTAAAAATGACGGAGCATTGTACGTTCTTTTCCGCGTTATCATAAAAACATGCCTCAAAAGGCGCCGGCGGGATTGTCGACCCCAGAGGGTTAAGAACCACATTGGCTCCATGCGGCAAGTTGAACTTTGCTGAAGCTTAGAAGTAGAAAATACAATTCGATTTCATGTTCAAACATACTGAAATGACAACAATTTAATTATTTGATATTATTTTCAAATGCAAGTAATACATAAAAAAATCTAATACAATATGTTTAAGTAAATAACTCTTCAGATCAGTAGGATAGAATTAAAGTCAAATGTATAGGAAAATACTGTACAAAGATTTGTTAACATTACTATATGCAAAAAAGTGTGATCAATATTATACAATTTATAATACACTGAATGTTTAATGGATAAATGTATGACTACTTCTTAATGAATAATAATCATTTATTTCAAAGAAAATAATACTGTTATAATAAACTTAAAATTACTCTACATTTGAAAAAAATGACCTTCTTTAATGAATTCACAGAAGTCAAAACAGTCATTTTTCACTGGTATTTGGATCCATTTCGGGTTCCCTTTACACTCCACTTGAACCAGCATTTCTTCGAAATGAAACACTCTCACTATTAGGATAATTACAGTCAATCTGTGTACTTTTTTAAACCAAGCTAGCATATATATGAGGTGTTTTGCCAAGCGTTTGAGATAAGACCAATATTTAAAAAAATTATAAAAAAACAACATATAACTCGTAAAATAAACTTTTAAACCAACCAAGCAAGTTTCGCTCATAAATGATTAAACTGAGTGATGTTTTTGTCCCGATAAAGTGTTGGTTTGGTGATATTTCTAATGTTTGAATCCATAAAAACCCAGGCCTGACTGACGCACCCCACTAAATAGAACTTAGTTTTGTTATTTTAGCATTACGCAGCATGTTTCCACAGACAATAAAACAGCAACTAGCATCGTCAAATAAACACCTTAAACACTGTTCGACGAGGGTACATTTTAAAGCCGGGAACTCACCTAGTGACTAGCTGAACAGTATAATTCTGGTCGCACACCAGTTGAGAGATGCCTGCTCGCGCTGCATCTTTAAAAACAATGTGTGAGATGGCGCCTGCGCGTCACTTCTAGGTGTGCTTAAGGGTGCGTCATGGATTCATCCGCCTATTAGGCCTCTGCGTTCACACCGCTGGTGGCGAGAGCGTCAAAGTGGCTGGAAGTCATTCATTTTCAATGTGAGCCACCGGCAAGAACATTATTGCTGTGGCGGGAGTTGGCTAATAACAGACAGAAACCGAATTAAATGCTGCCGAAGATCGACGAGCTCAGTACCGCGGGGTTTCCTCGTTATTTCGGTTTAACTCGTTATTGCTAGCTTCACGTTTTTTTTGGTCACTTCCTCAAGCCACTCTCGCGGCATTATCTAGAACAGGGGTTTTCAACTCTGGCCCTCGGTGGGTCGAGTGAGGAGTGGTGTGGGGGACATCGGCCGACGGCCTGTACAGGTCCAGTAGCGGTGTTGCCCCGCAGCTTCTGCGTCAGCTAATCCTATCTACATCATCAAAATGGCGGGGAGGAATGTGGATTGTATGGAATATAGTGAACACGAGGGGAATGATAGTGATGAGAGGAGAGAGAGTGAATGGGAAGAAGTAGGGAGAGGGAATAGACTAGGCTTTCCTGTAGCTCAGTGGTTAGAGCATGGCGTTAACAACGCCAAGGTCATGGGTTCGATCCCAGGGATTGCACATACTCAATGTATAGTGATCAATGTGTAGTATAATGCAATGTAAGTCGCTTTGGATAAAAGCATCTGCCAAATGCCTAAATGTAAAATGACTAAAGAAAGGAGCAAGTCGTAAGAGAAAGAAAAAAGATGGAGCTAGTTTGACTGGAACAGAAAGACATATTTTATATAAATATATTTCTTCTTAAAGAAATATTGTTTAGTGTTGTGGTACGATTTGAAGGAGAGGGGGGAGTTAAGAGAATCGATCCACTTAAATTAACAAAAATAATAAGAGGGCAAATAAGAGAAGTGAAATATGCAAGAATATTGGGAGATGGAAATTTACTTATGGGATGTAATAGTGAGGGGCAGATGGAAAAAGCAAAGAAGATAAGCTGCATTGGAAAAATTAAAGTAGACAAGGTAATAAGAGTGGGGGAGAGAAATATATGGAATTCCATTTACAGTAAATATGAAAAATCTAGTGGAAAACATGAGGGTACAAAACAGTTCAGTTAAGTGTGCTGTAAGAATGACAAGGGGATTTGAAAAAACAGAAACAGAATCTGTCTTGATTGAGTTTGAATCAAAAGATGTACCAAAAAGAGGTATATTATGGATTCATGAGATATAGCGTAAGGGAGTATGTTCCTAAGCCAATGAGGTGCTATAAATGTCAAGAATTCGGACATGTGGCTAAGCTATGCAAGGGAAAAAGGAGGTGTGCCAGGTGTAGCGGGGACCATGATTATGGAGAGTGTGGGGAAGAAGTGAGGCCAAAGTGTTGCAGTTGTGGGGGGAGTCACAGTGTTGCATTTTGGGGATGTGAAGTGATGAAAAAAGAGGTGAAAGTGCAACAGATAAGAGTGAAGGAAAACATTTCTTATGCTGAGGCTGTTAAAAGATCTGAAGGAGAAAAGGAGAATCCGAAAAGGGAATATATGAATAGGGGGACAAGAGAAGTTCAACAAGAGCGTAAGGAAAAGTGGGAGGAGAAGAAGAAAATGGGTGACGTTTATAGCAGGAGTGATTAATGCTACAGCAGAAATCAGATCTAAAACAGAAAGAATTCAGATTATTTTAAAAGCAGCAATACATCATCTGGGTATGGCAGGTTTGAAATGGGAAGAAGTAAGGGATGAATTAAGTGTACAGTCGAGTCAAGAGGTAACATGTGTGGGCTAATAATTTTAATAATGTTGCTCCTTCAATGGAATGCAAGGATCCTGATCGCAAACGGAACAAGAGTTTAAACAGTTTATTGCAAGTAGGAGAGACAAACCAGATATTATATGTGTTCAGGAGTCCTGGTTAAAGCCTAGTCTGGATTTTGTTATATTAGGGTATGTAGCAGTTAGGCAAGATAGGGTAAATGGAGGTGAAGGGGGCTGTGTTACTTTCGTGAAACAAGGAATTTCGTATAGAGTGTTTAGCATAGGATGGCTGGAGAGTGAATATGAATATGTAATAGTTGAAGTATGGGGTGTGGGGAAGAAATTTGTAGTTATTAATTTTTATAATCCGTGTAGAAGGTTGCAATTAAGCCAGCTTGAGGAAATAGGGGGTCAAGATAGCAGTAATATCGTATGGTGTGGGGATTTCAATGCGCATAGTATATTGTGGGGAAGTGGGAAAATAGACACTAATGGGCAAGTGATAGAAGAGTTGTTAGAGGAGAAAAACTTGGTATGTTTAAATGATGGAACTAAAACAAGGATTGAGATTAATACTGGTAGGGAGTCTGTGCTTGATCTCACGCTGGTAACCAGTACTATGGCAGCAATATGTTTTTGGTATGTCTATAATGAAGGAACAATAGGAAGTGACCACTATCCAGTTCTGTGTAAAATTAATATAAATGTATCTCAAATTACTGAAGGAAAAAGAGGAAGATGGGTGTTTGAAAAGGCAGATTGGGGGAAATTCCAGGAAGAAAGTGACAAGTATTTGAGTCAGATTGAATATAATGGTGATGTAGAAATTCTTGGAGATAAAGTAAGACAGGGTATAATTGCAGCAGCATTATAATCTATTCCAAAAAGTCAAGGTAATATAAAAAGGAAAGAAGTGCCATGGTGGAATGATGAATGTAAAAAAGCAGTCCGGAATCCAAATAAAGCATTTAAAGTAATGAAAAAAACCACATAATTTCTTACATATGATTTAGTATAAATATGCACAAGCAGCAGTAAGGAGAGTAATAAGACAAACAAAAAAAGAACATTTTGGAGGAATTATTGCAGTTCAATTGGGAATACAGCTCAGATAGGAGAAGTGTGGACAATGATTAAAAAAATGGGAGGGGAGAGGAGAGATTGGAGCTACCCAGTTTTAATCAATGAAAATGAGGTTGCAGTGACAAATAAAGAAAAGGCGGAAATGTTGGTAAATACATTTGTTAATGTACACAGCTCAAATAATTTATCTGAGGAAGGGAAGAGGGGCAGAAATAAAACTAGAGCTAAAAAGTTGGAGGCACTGAGAGGGGTAGGAAGTGATGAATGTGAACCAAATTTACCATTTAATACGTAAGAATTAAATAGTGTAGTAAGTCCCGCATTATTCTCCGTTATGATAAATGACATATTGTGTTTCAGAATGGGAAGATCATTGTTTGCGGATGATGGGGCATTATGGAAAAGAGGAAGAAATGTAGAATATATAGTCAAGAAAGTGCAAGATGGTATTTAGCAGGTTGAGAGGTGGGGAATAAACTGGGGTTTTAAATTCTCAGTTGAAAAAACTAAAGTAATGTTTTTTACAAGGAGGAAATTTAGTGAAGGTATTAATTTAAAATTATATGGAAAGAACCTAGAGAAAGTTAATAAATTTTGTTTTTTAGGAGTGCATTTTGATCCAAGGTTAACATGAGAAGAACATATAAGGATAAATAAATGTAAATGTAGATAAATGTAAAAAAGTAATTAATACAATGAGATGTTTAACAGGGTTAGAATGGGGGGGGGGCAGATTATCAATCACTGAAATACATATATGTAAGTTTAATAAGCTCAAGAATAGATTATGGGAGTGTGGTGTATGGATCAGCAACCAAAACTGTACTTGCGAGACTTGAGTTAATACAGGCTAAAGCATTAAGACTATGCTTAGGAGCAGTAAAATCATCACCAGTATGTGCTCTACAAGTGGAAGCAGGAGAAATGCCATTGAACATTCGACGTAAACAATTACTTGTAAATTACTGGATCAATTTAAAGGGACATAGAGATGGTCATCCTACCAGGAGAGTACTGCAAGCTAGCTGGGAAAAGGAAAGGGGGCAAAAGTTTAGTTTTGGATGGATAGGAGATGAGGCAGCTAGAGATTTGGGGGTGAGTGGAAAAAAGTTTTGCCCAACTGTGGTATGGCCTGACTTTCCAGTAAGGAAGATCAAAACCATGGACGTTGATTTTAAGTTGCATCAAATCAAAACAAAAAACAGTAATGCAGATCTTGTAGATTGTCAGTACTGTACAGTCTCGGGACAGGTATGTCCAAAATTCACCAGGACCTGTTATATGCAATATTGACAACATATAGGTGAATAAAGGAAAAGGGTAGTGAGATTCAACTGATTTGGATCCCAGCTCATATAGGTATTTTGGGAAATGAGAAAGTGGACAAGTTAGCTAAGCAAGCAATTAAAAAAAAGAATATTGAAGTAAATATAAAGTTGTCAAAATCTGAGGGGAAAAGTATAGTTGGCAGTGGGACAGGGAAGTGAAAGGAAGACACTTGTATGCCATTCAAAATAAAGTTGGTATACTGTGAGGAACTGGGGAGGGAATAGAAGAGAGGAAATAGTGATGACTAGATTAAGAATCGGTCACAGTAATTTGAATAGTACATTATACATTATAGGGAAGCATCCTACTGGTTTTTGTGAGAGGTGTCTGGTGGTAGAAACTATTAAGCATGTAATGTTAAATTGCAGACGATATGATGAACAAAGGAAGGAGCTGATGGAAGAGTTAAGAAAAGACGGGTTGGCAGGGATGAACATTAAAGATATGCTTAAAAAAGGGGTGGATGGACAAGTCAGGAAAAATCTTTGTAATTTCTTAAATACGACTGGGTTGATGAGTAGAATATAAGGGGAAAACCTGTAGTAAAGAAACTGGAGTACAGAGGGGAATAAACCAGAAGATGGCGGTAGTGCAACGATTATGGATGCAAGCCGCCTTTAAACCCCAAAGAAGAAGAAGAAGAAGATTGCTGTGCCGGGTTTCCCCATCATTTCTTATTTAGACTCACGTTTAAAATATTTAATGAGTTTAACTTACACCCTACTTGTGGTCAGTCTGCACAAGATCAACATGCTTGTTTGCTTTGCGGCCGCTTTAAATACAAGACCAAGCAGAGCGAATTTTGACGCTCTCGCCGGTGGCGATGTGAACGCACAGCGTTGGTGTCCTTGATATTTTATCTTTTCATACAATTCAGTGTTTTTAAAGTTACAAACAATAACTTCCGTGTTATCCTCATGAACAACTGTGTGCTTTTAACGTGTAAGTTAGAAGGCGCAATGTAAAGAGGGATACCTAATTGACGTGGCCACGATTTAGGAATTTGTTTTATTAATTCACAATTTATTAATACACTCCTTTATTTTATGTAAATCATGGACATATAATTAATTCCTGTTAGTAACCTAACGTTAATTTTGATCCGAGGTATCAAATTAGTACAAACGTGGCTCCGATTTATCTTTACAAAGGAACAAATTGATCAAAGGTGTCCACGACATCTACTCCGTGGGGCTTAGTAGATATAAAGATAACAATTTAATTTTGTTAAGTTATATCGTGTAAGAATGTGATTTACCTGCTTTTTCTTCGCCTTCGTCTTCGGCCTCAAATAAAAGAAAATGGCGGACACAGACTGTTGGTCTAGAGTTAAGTGGAGGCGTGGCTTTTTACGCCACTTTGAGTGAAATGTAAAAATACACTTAAATTTCACACCGACACTTACAAATAACAACAGCAGTGTTATTTTATTACCATGTAGTGTTAAAAAAATGTCAACACTGTTAATTTTACACCGTCCCTGCAAATTCTACACCAGTGATTTTGCTGTGAAGTTCAATTTAAAATTATTAAGGATATTTATCCCTGTAATGAGTTTCTCAGACATAGATTTAATATGGATTGTAATGAGTGCACTTTTTGTGAAGCATATAGAGTCATTGGAACATTATTTTATTTATGTAAATTCTCTAAGAAACTCTGGGATGACATCTCTACTTGGTTAAGTCTGAAATATGTGATACGTGACTTTGATTTTAAAATTGTAAAATATTTGTCCTTTTGTCGGAATTGTGATGTTGAATTTTTGGTGAATAATATTGTGATTTTGGCAAATTATTTTATTCATAAATGCACATTCTTTAATAACCCCCCCACTTTCTCACTTTTTCAGAAAGATTTAATGATCTTCTTCAAATCTTTAAAACTTATGCATCATAAAAAAGCCCTTAAACTATGTAATCTTCTGAAGGTATTTTTTGGTGATTAAGCCCTTTGTATTGTGTTTTATTTTTATATTTATTTATTTTTGTATTTATTTTTCTCTGTTTTTTTTTCAATTTGTTTATTGTGTTTATGTTATGCTGCTATTTGGACTTCTCGGAATTCTATTAAGATTTTTCTTACTGTTGTTTACTTGGTTTTTTGTATGTTACCTTGAAGCAAATAAAAAAAAATGTTGGTTGTTGGCGTTTTTCGGTGGTTTTTTCGTGTATTGTTTATCGCTTATGTATTCTCTGGCGTTCTCTGGCTTATTGGATTTTGGACCTGGATTTCTATTTTGGATTACCTTTTTGGATACGTTTGCCTCGGATCTGTTTTGTATGTTCATCGTGGTTTGTTTTCGCACTTTACTGCTGTTTTTGCACTTGTCGTCATCTCGCTATTTTACGGTTTGTGTTTGTGCTGTTTTTTGTTTTCTTTAATTCATTAAATATCGTTCATTGTTTAGTTACGTGTCCCCGTCTTTATTTTATATCACAAACACGGCCGGCTCCACCGTTACACCCTGGAAAGAGCTACTGAACTATTAATGTCATTGTAAAGCATTTTGATGACGTTGATAAATTTTGGCCCAAAATGAAAATGAATAAGAATAAGAAACGGATGTTCTTTTTTAAAATCTAAAAATAAAATAAAACCAATTATATTAATATTCTAAAATATCAAGCAACAAATAAATATTGTAAATTGATTTTTTTAAAATTCTCTACGTTTATTTTTAAAAAACTCCCATTTACAACCACCTGGCATACTTTTCTTACCGATATCAGTTATAATCTTCTTATATTTACATTTAGGCATTTGGCAGACGCTTTTATCCAAAGCGACTTACATTGCATTATACTTCACATTGATCATTATACATTAGTTATGTGCAATCCCTGGGATGGAACCCATGACCTTGGCGTTGTTAACGCCATGCTCTAACCACTGAGCTACAGGAAAGCTCTTATATATGTGCGACAGTCATCCAGAGTTAATAGATCAGCATTAAATTTCCAATACCCTTTGGAATTACTAGATTCACCCTTTTGTTTTAAACTTAACTCAATCACACAATGATCACTTAACGGAGCACTAGAGATTATAGAGCAATTATATACATGCTTAGCGCAATTATATATATGCTTATAGATAGCCTCAGTGCCAAGTCAGTAATCAATCTCACATTTGCATTAGGTTTAAACCAAGTAAATCGTCTAATGCATGGATTCTCCAGATATCAATCAGAAGATTTAAAGAGCAAATATTTTGAACAATGTTATTTAAATTTGGAAGGCTCTCTATCCAGCCACTCATCTGGAGTTAAATTGAAATCCCCTCCAATAAGAATAAACTCTCTGGGGTAAAAAATCTTTAACTCATTTATAATGTCAGTAATTGAAGAGATCAAATCAGTATTCTGACTACAATTATTATATCTGTACACATCAAAAAAAAAAATTCAACTTATCTTAACGGGACAAACAAAAACATGCAAACAAATAGCAACACCCGCAGATCTATTTGTGCCATGACTAAAATATATGTCATCACCGCATTGATTACACCAGAAAAGAGCATCCGAAGCCTCCGAGTGAGTTTCTTAAGATGGCTTAATTGAATCCCACCGGTCACTAAAAATTTGATTAACGTTTATGTGCACAATAAAAAGTATATTTTTTTATCTATTGTGCAAATATGGGGGGGGAATAATAAATTAAATGTTATTTTACTATTTATGGTAACAAACCTCCTGGTAGTTTTGCTTGTTCCCTACAGCTGTTCTGAGAGTAACATCAGCTAACATAACTTTTGGCCCAATCCATGTTCATTACATAATAAATAACTCAGAGGGAGGCAAGATGGCAGACTGAGTAGTTGACATGTTATCTGCACCGTAAATTAGTCCCATCTTTACTTAAAAGTGATGAGTTTATAATCCACTCGTTAACTAAGTGTTAGTCCTTTATACTCAACATTGTTATTTTCTAGTTTGCTATAAGTTTTCTGTTTGTAATCGAGTCTAATTTGAAGATGGAGGAACACTGCTACTCAATAAACAGCGCTATGATTGCAAGTGTGGCAAAAGTGGTACAAATTAATGCGGAAGAGGTAAAAGAATGTAAAGATAAGGTGAGAATGTTAGAAGTAGTGACACTCACTAAAGAGAACGAAAATCTGAGAAATCGAGTTCTAGACCAGAAAAGATACAAGAGGAGATGGTGCCTTCGTATCAGAGGAATAAAAGAAAAATCAGATGAGAACATTCAGGAAGATGTAATCCAACTTCCTGTTAAAATTACCCCTGAATTCTACTCCATGTGTGATGCTGTGGATGTTGTGCACCAGGTGGGAAAAAAAGAGGCCAACAGACCCACGGAAGTGATCGTTCCCTTTCAGTCAGGCACGTTCGACGTTGCGTCAACTGACTGATGTATGGGGTCTTGCTTGAGAGCCCTATCACCTTTGCGTAGTAAAAAATCACGCCAATGAGCATCGGCCTGAGAGGAGAGAGCCAATGAGCATTTGGGCAAGCGCTGCGCACCGGCTCACGAGCGCTTGGCGCGTGTGTATAAAAGCCGGCAGCGCACGCTTTCATTCAGCTTCTTGCTTCGGAGCCGAGTGTGTGTTTTACACTTGCTCACATCTCCGCGGTGTTCGCCAGCATTCGCCAGCGTTTCAGCGCTTACAAGGCGGATTCAGCGGTGTTTTCCGTTCCGGGTTCGGCGGATTATCTGCGTGTCTGGCGGACC
>JAZGTJ010020831.1:0-10197 GCA_036877575.1 Botia almorhae
TAAGGCGCGCAGCAGGTAGAAGACGAGCGCGTTAGTAAGATCATCTACGGTAGTTCACACAGACCAAAACACATGATAAAAAGCGTTGTTAAAATTTAATATCCGCATTCATATTCAGATGGGATTCGATTTTTCAGTGGACAACGACAACGTGTTTATAGATTTTGCGTGAGAAAAAAATGACTTAGCAGATTTGGACAAGTTTAAAATCACAAAATACTTTTGTGAAACACAACTTTCTCCTGTGGGAAAACTAACTCTGTCTGCCGAGGGCTCAGATTTATCTTCTCAAATTATTTAATAGAAAAAATTAAATACTTGTGGAAATACAATAAGAATGAAGTTATAAAATGGATGTCGATAGATTTGGTCGTGGAAGAAACTGATGCAGAATTTAGGAACAAATTGTTCAGGGCAGACGTGTGAGATTACTTTAATCTGTTGTTTAGGAGAAAAAAATGTGCAGCAGGAGATTTCAGCAATTTTAAAAACACAGTGTAGTTTGCTATTTATCCATCCTCATTGATATCTAGGACAGACTAGCCTATTGAATACATAGATATCATTTGTTATTCTTTCCTGTGTGTTAATAAAGCATTGTGACATGTCTTCATTCCTCGGCTACAGTGAGGTGTTGTACAATAAGGGCCAGCATAATTTAAGACAGCTCCTATCAGCTTTCCACGGGATGTAGGTAATATATTTAAACTGGTCTAAATAGGGCAGCAGCGTCAGTGCGCAAATCCTTGTAAAATGCAGAGAAAAATGTCTAATAATGCTTCAGCGTGTCTGAGTCACAGCTGGCAAAATTCAAATATCTTCTGGCTGTTGAATATAACTCCAGCACGGTTTTGTGACACAGGAGAATTGCAAAAGAGATGCAATATAACAGCATGCGTTGACTGCCTTCTGTATAAATATGAATCCAGTTGTTTTTCCCCAGGGCCAGCAGGGCCAGAACAAGATCAGAATTGTTCCATTCACACTCGCACAAGGTGAGGGTGATGGGATCAGCTTGTGAGAGCCGGTTAGGTGTGAGATATGTGAAGCCACGGGTACAAAGCAGGATGGCACCAAAATTGCAGTAGACTTCTCTCCTGAGAGCTTTTGGACTCAACATCAGTCCACATAGGTCGGTCACTAAAGAGATTAAAATGCCAAGAGTCAGAACTGCAATATTTACTGACGTACAAAATGACCAATATCATGATTCAACTGACTCTGTCAGGTGTGACAACTCAGGTAAAAACTATAATTCCCCTGTCCACACCTTTAAAGCATGAATCTTTCGGACCAGTGGTTTAAACAACCAATCTGTCTCTAAAATTCCTTCTGAAAGGTTTCCTTGGTCCATTTGATGAGAGGAACGAAGCAACCTCACTATTCTTTTGGACTCTGCCCAAGGTAATGTCTACAGAGGATGGTAGAACAGAATTCACTTTTTTTTGTAAGGTGCTCAGACTTTTAGCTGATGTTCTCCTCACAAGCCCACGAGAGCAATGAAGATACATTGAAGTTTATTATGTAACCGCTCTGTGTCTTCGTAGGGTTTTTAGCAGAAACTGTAAGTTTGTCCAGTTCATCTCATGCAATGACATGGACATTTATTATTTACTGATCTAAACATCTAACTATGTGTTAACCTTTCATCTCTTAAACTGCCGTACATTATAATCACAGAGTGCAAGAGAGCTTTAAAACTATATTAGTGAGTATATAGAGGCAATGTTTTATATACTAAGAGGACTACTAAGGACTAATTCATATTTTATAATGTTTATTTAATATTTAATATAATAAATATTTTGCTATAATGCTCAGCTGACTTTGCTTTACCCTGTACAAACACACAAACAGTGCTAAGAAAAAGATTTTTGGAATTTTTTGTAATACAACAGTTACAAAAAAATGCTAGTCATAACCTTTACTGTATTTACATTGTTGATGTTCATACCACCGAAACGAATGTGAAATCCAGCACGTCAACAAACATTCTTTGTCCTCCATCTGATGCCAGCAATATATTATATGAATGTTGTTTGTGGGGACAGGGGCTCATCCTGTGCACAGACGTGATGCACTGCACCATATAGAGGACAGCTAATGTGGCAGAACGTATGTGGATAGTGTCTTAACGCGTTAGCCCAGATGTATTTCACCCAGCACAGGCGCAGTTCTTAAGAATGATGTAGACAGGAAACTAAGATGGCCACCCTATCCTCAGATTAACCTGATTATGGCTATTCTATGGCCGTGATAATCCTGCATGGTGGTTTATGAGGAGATAACTGCTCAGGGATGATAAACAGAGCAGCAGGAGCCCATTGCCAGACAATAGTGTGGTGATTGGTGCTGCTCGGCATTTGCAGTGAGAAAGCCCTTGAGTATGACAGGCACTAAGATGAACGAAAAAATTGGACAGCGTATATTAAAGTCAATATTCATTCTCACCGAGGGCTAATGAAGGACTGTCTGTTTTTTTCAATAGCAATCCAATCAAAGTGACTTTGCAGAGGGTCTCTTTCTCTTACAATGTCATTTAGCGCTGCGGATACAAGCTGCGATTTAGGGGGAATAAACACCATCAGAGTTTAAAGGTTTCTCTGGTTCTCATTTCTGTCAATTATAGAACAAATCTAAGAAATAGTGGCATTGTGCTACCATGCATCCAGGTCGCTTTCAATGCTGGTCTTTAGTGGTTCTCATTTATGTTTCTTTAAATATCGATTGGTCTGAAATACGTCTCCTAAAATGACGAAACTAAGACACATAAGAGACTTTTCTCTCGAGTAACAGAAACATAATCACCTCATTGAAATTTCAGATTGAGAGTTTGAAACACTGATATCTAAATGTATGGACATGTATGGAATTACAGTACTGTGATTTTTTACACAATAAATACATAAAATCTAAGAGGCATTTGAACTAAATTCTCCATCTTCTCCATTTAATCTCATTGAAGTCTAGGAGAAACAACTGAGATATTAAAGAGATTTCATTTGTCGTTTTTAGCCCCTGTGGGTCCAGTCTGCTGTTGTCTGCCCATTCTCAAATATTGTCATCCACCAGCTTTAGGGGTGATTAAACTGTGAGGCTTTTGAATTCCTGTAGGAGGCTTCCGTCTGGCTGGATAATCCATCAGACCAGCCTAGATGAGGATCCTGTGGATCTGTGCCCTAATCAGAATGAATGATGCCGCAGTGA
The DNA here is from genome assembly GCA_036877575.1 of Botia almorhae. Lineage (NCBI taxonomy): Eukaryota > Metazoa > Chordata > Actinopteri > Cypriniformes > Botiidae > Botia > Botia almorhae. The sequence goes on from JAZGTJ010020831.1 coordinate 3,208, forward strand.
TCAAGGATGCAGGTCAATCTCCTCCCAAACTTCATTTACATGAAATGTTCCAGCCTCCAGAAAGCCATTCAAACCTCTGGCTACAAGCACAGTTTACCAAATATCCTGCGCCCTTGAGATGTTGTCCCTGTGGACAAAGCTGCAAAAGTCAGCAGAACACCCTCTGGATGACTAAAACGTTGGCATTTGATTATGGTAGAACTCTTTCCAGCAACTGTGGGTCAGTTCTAAACAACACAAGCGTGGTGCTGGCAGGCTATATTTTAGTTCCAGTGAAAAGATAGGCCAATTATAGCTCAGCTTCTACATGCAACGTGAAGTTGCGTACGACAATACCGTACGACAATTCTACCGGTTTCTCCACAAAAGAACGGTCCGTTTTGTAATAAGGCACTTAAGCGTTTTAACATCCCTCTTTGAAGATGCAAGAAGAAATATCATATAATGATGTGCTTTTGATATGAAGTGGCAGCATTTAACAGAAGGAAACTGAAGAGATGTGAGTGAAGAATGATGACAGAGTATCAAAGCAGATACAGCACTTATGTCTCAGTTCTAACTGAGAGCCTTTCTCGGCTCTAACCAGATGAGCCCTGATCTAAGTTTGAAGTTTTACTTCAGCTTTTTTCTTTGGAAGTCAACACAAAACTGCCACTGTGACTTTTGCGGTTCTCTGACCTATCCCCGAAGATAATTGGAAGAGTTTACGAGGTTCGAAAACTAGTCTTGCTCTGACGGTGTAGAGAACTCATTTTCGGAGTGCCAATTTACAGTTGATTTGCCGACACTTAAGAAAGGCGTGGAGGGTCTGACTTATCCTGAATGCTGTGGAGCCTGAGGCCTGCCCGTCCTAATCTGCAGATTGGGGTTCTGATAGCTCTATGTGTGTCTGATTGCTCTCCATTTCCCTGAGGGGGTTGCCCTCCCCCAAGCCGTGCCCTCTTGTTCCTGATTGGCTAGAGGTTTTTTCCTCTATTCCCGCTCAAGAACCCTATTTTGATCGTAACAATTGACTGAGAGAAAAATATCAGCAGGCAAGTGTGGGGCTAAAATCGGTAGTCAGTCATTTTCAGTGTGCAAATGTGGAAATTTGAAGTGCGTGTTAATGATCTGCTATTTTTAAAGCATATCTAAGAAGTGTGCTGTTGTGATGCTGTATGTGATATTTATATCTAAATATAGCTTATATTTATACTATTGGAAACCACAGAAAGTAGCTCCTCCAATTTACATTTACAGTATCAAATATATGTAAAGTGAAAATAAATAGATAAATAAACAGATATAAACAGATGTTTTAAGTCAATAACAGATATAACAGATGTTTTAAGTCAATAACTTAAAACATATGAGGAGATGACATCTTATTTTTTAGCCTATTTTCTATCTTATTGCATACATTTGATAAATGTATGCAATAAGACTGCTGCCCACTAGGAAACTGATCATTCTTATAAGTTTGCTAATAACTAAATATTTTATCAGTAAGACAAAAAATGTATTGAGTGCACCAGTATAATTAGTTCTGCATAACACTTGCCTGTACGGTAGCATGGCACAAAAACGGACAATTATTCAAAGAGAACAACGTAAAGCATGTCTGCAGTTTGCCAAAAAGCATAATAATGGCCGACATGCTAAGCTGCTTTAAAAAGATTTCATACATCACAACAAGGTTTAGCTTTCCAGCCAAAATTCTGAGCGATAAGTGTGGTGATAATCGAACACTGCCCACACCTCCACAAACAGCATACCTACAGTGAGGTATAGTTATGGTGACATCATACAGACAATAAATTTTGTCAGCAGGACTGGGTATATTCTAAAAATAATGAGGAGAAAAGATGAGGCAAAATGCAGAAAATCAGACCAATACAAAATTAACATTCGTACCAAATGTGTTTTAGCTGGACAAAAAACGAGGCGAAATTAACATTGGACCGGCTAAAAACCAAGTCAATGCTTACATGGCCCAGAAAAAACCCTGATTTCACTCCAATTGAGGATGTGTGAAACTATTTCAAAATTGCAGCGTGTAAGCATTGTCCAACAAATTTAAATGAGCAAATTTCTCCGTGGGGCAAAAGGCCTAAATTGTGTGCAAAGTTGGTATTGCTGCAAAATATTTATTCAAAAAGAAAAGATCCTTTATTTTTGGCTGTTTACTGTTGTATACTGAATACTGAGATGGGAGAGAGAGCAATTTTTTATGTGTTTGCGTACGTATATTCTGACAGAATCAACACTTCAAAAGAAAAACATCACAGCCAACCAAGGTCAGTTCAAAGTAAATAAAAGGCAAACTCAGCAATGTTAAGACAGGTGCATGGCACTGCAGCATACTACATTAAACATACACACAATAAGCCACAGAGCCAACACTCAACCCAGGGCTTCAGCTCAGAGGACAAAGCCCGGGAATGTCAATATATGACTTAAAAACAGAAAACGAAGCTCTGCATTTGGCGGGCGTTAGATGTGACTCATTATGAATACAAATCCAAGATGCGCTCTTTAAAACTATTGATCAGAACACCCTCGCAGCCTTGCAAAAAAGTTTTCTTCACATCCCTCTGTTATTTATTTGTTATTATAATCTCTCTTATTAATATTATTTGGCTCTCAAACACCCGAGACGATCAAGTAAAGATCCCCAGTGTTTTCATAACATTTCAAAACCATTCGCTCGCCTTTCCTTTGGCTTTAAACAGCCATTGCTTGCATAATTATCCCAGTTCTTTTAATGAGTTTTCCACCGGCTTGAAGCAGTAATTGGATTTTTCTGGGAGCAATCTTGTTAAATGCATAAAATCGTATATTTAATTTAGAGAGGAAATCGATGGCGATGCGAGTGTCGTACGCAGTGCTAGCGCCGTTCTGGACATTCAACAAATAGAACCGAGGAGGGAAACAATATATTAGCACGCAAACTAACATCTCGTTACTGTAATGAAAGCTGTATATTCAAAGCGTGTTTTATAAGTGTTTCATGGGAATCGGGTATTCTGTTGCGTTAGAGACTTTTAATGTTGTTAATTTTCTAAATGCACCGCGATTTTCACGGAAAGCTCAAAGGCGTCATATTTTAGTCAAACAAGAACAGTCAAACAGACCGTTTATGTTTCCCATCAATATTCCTGAGGCCTGTCTCTGACATTTGTGCCTGACAAACTGATTTAAAATCTGCGAGGGCGCTGAGCTGTGTAACTGAGGCGGTTTGAGTCAGAGCGCAGACAGCTCGTAAGCGCTGCGTCAAGATGACGCGCTGATATCTGGGCGCTTTCGAATCCGAGTTCAGCTGAGGCGCCAGAAATCTCGAGTGTCATACAGAACTGCTTGTTAAATTATCTCAATCAAGTGAGGAACATGTAAGAACTACTTTAGTGCTCTTACAAGCATTTTATAAATAATATTATTTAGTAAGTAATCAGTAAAAAGTCAAATTAATCAGCCTACGTGGACTGAAGTTATTATAATACTGTTAAATTCGGACTGAGCCGCACAGTGGAAATGGCTTTTCTCTCTAAACCCATTCAAACCATGGTCATTGCTTTACATTACACAAAGAAACTGAAGTGAACAGTGGGTTTCCTCCGAGTCTGTAAGCCTCAAGGGTATGAGGACCTGTTAAATATCGGAAGTATTGATTGTCTGCTAGACTTAAGATACCTAAGCTTTCTCCTCGGAAAGGAACAGTCACTATGATGTCCAAACATCTCACGTCTGTCACTGCGTACACATTGTAAATGAAAACAAACATCAAGTCATTAAACACGACGACAAGTAGGCTTTCTGCTCATAGCTGTTCCTTTAATTATTTCTACCATGGCTGCATAAACGTCTGGTTTATGTGTAGTTAGGCTCTCGAGAAGTAGCACATCGTTTTGTCACACCAAAATCGCAGCCGTATGTTTTATTAAACACTATTGCTTTTCATAATCAAATAACCAGCCAGCTATAATGAGCCTAGCTTCATATCATGAGCTGCGCCTTATGAGATTGTTTGCTAGAAGGCCTTATTAACGCTCCTAATCCCAAACCATATAACAATCAGTTCTGTAATGTAAACAGAATCAAACTCACGTCAGTTCCTAAAAGAAAAAGCTACACTGATTTCATCAGCTCCTCTGATATATGTTATAGTGTCTCATGTCTGGGAAGAGAATGATCATAGGGTTACCGTGGCCTCCTTTGTTTGCATTATCTGCTCACTGCAGTGACTCGCTTAATTAAAACTGTATTTATTATTACTTAGCGCCAAGTCAAACGAGATTTCAATTGCCCTTTTACTTTTCATTTAGCAAGCCAGTTAACAAATAATTACATCTGCTTTCTGATAACCGCTTCCCTCTAATGATTACAGACAGTATTCTCGGTCTCCATTACCTTAAGTCAGATAAACAAACTAAATGATACGTTTTCAATATAGGGTTACAAACCTAATCCGTTACCAACAGGGTAAAATGGAGAAAACACAGGGAGGAAAATCCAGCATAATTCAACCCACACTGCTTTATGCTTGCGCACCACATAGCATTTACGTCCAACCGCATATTAATACTAAGCGTGCGATGATAAAAGTGACAATACGAGCATTCATAAATTACAGATGAACGCGTTGGTACATTGTTTGGACAAACGCAATTTGCAGATTCTGTGAACAAACGTTTATGCTGTCTGAGAAACAGTTTACAGTGTATATCCAATTGCCAACATTTGTTGCGGAGGACACACTAAAATGGAACATGTTTCAGAACAGATCGCAGATATCTCACACTGTGATAGTGTGGGCCAGGCGGCAATAGGAGTTCGTGGAAAGGCTGCCATCCTAACATATCAAGCTGTGTATGAGACAGACTAGGCTGGGTCTGAGCATGCCCATTGCAGGGTTCTAACGGGCCCGGGCATGACAATTTATAGGCTGAGCTTCACATCCAACTATAGTGTCGCACACCCCGTCTGCCTGTGTTTAGAAGTGTGATCGTAATTTCTGGATGCATGTTTGTGTTCTCTAACGGAATCATCAATCTCCTCTCTCAAAGGCTAATTTAGCCTGGGCCTTTTAAATGATCTGACAAGCCTTGTGTCGTTCATCAAACTCAAGGCTGTTTTGGCTCTCTATGCTAGCCTTGATTACACATCATTTCTGTGCAAACCACCCTGTTTCACAAACAAATGCAGCCAATTTACCAGTAGGATCTCCATATTTAGCACAGATCAAAATATGCTCCGTCTGGCTGTCCAAATGAATGAAGGCAGTCATAAGGAATTTGTCGCACCAAGCTGTGTGCTGCAATTTGCTTTATTACAAAAAATCTGTACAAAACTTCTTCCCAAATTTAGCATGTGTATAATACCATAGACTGTTACTGTAATTTTATATTGTTACAATTTTAAATCATAATAACCTGTTGGACAACAGCTAAACATTGAATATACTGTATTACTTTAAATTATGTGTTGTCCTTCTCTTATACGCTGGTTCACACATCATCAGTTATTGTTTAGGATAATTTCTTTACAATCTTTTTTCCCTTACGGATTGCCACTCAAACTCAAATTGCCACCCAAATATGGACAATAGGCCTGCTTTAAAAACAAAATAAAACAGCTCTCACAATATCGAGCAAGAATTACGGCAAAAACTGTACACAGGACAGCATAGAGAACTACAAAAACATTTCGCCGCTTTTTGAGGTGTCTCACATATGGAATAGGCTTAATACAAAAGACATCCTTTCACACCCTCACTGTCATAAGGGCTCTCTCTACAAACGTACAAAATAACCTCTCAAAGTAACTCGGGTTGACAGTCTGCACTGAAAGGCGAGTACTATACATTTGCAATGATTAAATCCACTCGGCGCTGTCCTGCTCAATACTTCCTATTCTTTTCACCACGAGTTTGACTTTGTATTTTGGTCAGTGTAGCTGCAGGATATTTCACAGGTTTGATAGCGATGCTCTGCAGCCGGAATTTTTCTATGGAACTATGGCCTGATAACAGATGTGAAGCTATGCATAAAGGATATTTTACAAAGCAACCGTTGCGGTTTCCCACTAGGCAATATGTTTGGAAATGATATCGGTGATCCCAGTTGCTGAATTAAATAGATTTTTTTTTAAGAAACTGCGAGTCACAGAACATTGATCTTTCAAGCATCGGTACTGTACGGCAGCTGGTTAGCACCGTTTTCATGTAGAACCACGAGGGCAGCACTTCAGATGTCTCTTTTGCACAACTGGTATCCCTGGACCAGCTCATACGGCCCCTGCCGCCCACGGTCCATTATTCTCCTGGGCATGAACAGCTCTCTTTAGGCTTTTGCGACCACACCCCAAGTCTAAACCTGGCATCTAGCTGCAATTTTAAATAGAAGTGCTTCAAAGTTGTATCTCCGCTGTCTATTCTTTGACAAAACCGCTGCTCTCTGCAGAATATATCCCCCCGCATGACTGTTCCCTTTTCCCGCTCTCCTTATTCAAGCATCCATGAGTCAGTGGTACTCTCTTGATCATTGTTCATTACTATTATGCCCTTGATTGAGCAGATCTTGGCAGGAATATTAATCCCAGCTAGGAAGAGAATATATTGCTGCTGTCGCCGTGGCCGTACAGGTCGGCCAGCTTCCTGAAACGAGGCCCCCAGTCGCTCAGATAGTCATAGTTTTGCTCCGAGTCTGAGCTTATGGAGTCCAGGGAGCTGAGGGACTCGGCCACCGAGCCGCTGCCCTCGAAAGCGTATGTCTGCAGGGAATCGTAGGGAGGGGCGGAGGGATCAACGTCGGCATCCTTCAGGCGGTCCCATATAAACTCCCGGAAGATTCCGTTGTCAGGGGTGATTTTGTAAGGGGGAGGGCGGGAGCAGTATAGGGTGGGCACCTCAGGGGTGACGTCTCTCCGGGCTTTGCTGTCCCGCACAACGTTGAGGTTTCTCAAAGCCACCATGTCGAAGGCCTCTGTGTCTTCCTCGCCTCCGCCTTCATCGTC
>JAZGTJ010020832.1:0-10196 GCA_036877575.1 Botia almorhae
TAAGGCGCGCAGCAGGTAGAAGACGAGCGCGTTAGTAAGATCATCTACGGTAGTTCACACAGACCAAAACACATGATAAAAAGCGTTGTTAAAATTTAATATCCGCATTCATATTCAGATGGGATTCGATTTTTCAGTGGACAACGACAACGTGTTTATAGATTTTGCGTGAGAAAAAAATGACTTAGCAGATTTGGACAAGTTTAAAATCACAAAATACTTTTGTGAAACACAACTTTCTCCTGTGGGAAAACTAACTCTGTCTGCCGAGGGCTCAGATTTATCTTCTCAAATTATTTAATAGAAAAAATTAAATACTTGTGGAAATACAATAAGAATGAAGTTATAAAATGGATGTCGATAGATTTGGTCGTGGAAGAAACTGATGCAGAATTTAGGAACAAATTGTTCAGGGCAGACGTGTGAGATTACTTTAATCTGTTGTTTAGGAGAAAAAAATGTGCAGCAGGAGATTTCAGCAATTTTAAAAACACAGTGTAGTTTGCTATTTATCCATCCTCATTGATATCTAGGACAGACTAGCCTATTGAATACATAGATATCATTTGTTATTCTTTCCTGTGTGTTAATAAAGCATTGTGACATGTCTTCATTCCTCGGCTACAGTGAGGTGTTGTACAATAAGGGCCAGCATAATTTAAGACAGCTCCTATCAGCTTTCCACGGGATGTAGGTAATATATTTAAACTGGTCTAAATAGGGCAGCAGCGTCAGTGCGCAAATCCTTGTAAAATGCAGAGAAAAATGTCTAATAATGCTTCAGCGTGTCTGAGTCACAGCTGGCAAAATTCAAATATCTTCTGGCTGTTGAATATAACTCCAGCACGGTTTTGTGACACAGGAGAATTGCAAAAGAGATGCAATATAACAGCATGCGTTGACTGCCTTCTGTATAAATATGAATCCAGTTGTTTTTCCCCAGGGCCAGCAGGGCCAGAACAAGATCAGAATTGTTCCATTCACACTCGCACAAGGTGAGGGTGATGGGATCAGCTTGTGAGAGCCGGTTAGGTGTGAGATATGTGAAGCCACGGGTACAAAGCAGGATGGCACCAAAATTGCAGTAGACTTCTCTCCTGAGAGCTTTTGGACTCAACATCAGTCCACATAGGTCGGTCACTAAAGAGATTAAAATGCCAAGAGTCAGAACTGCAATATTTACTGACGTACAAAATGACCAATATCATGATTCAACTGACTCTGTCAGGTGTGACAACTCAGGTAAAAACTATAATTCCCCTGTCCACACCTTTAAAGCATGAATCTTTCGGACCAGTGGTTTAAACAACCAATCTGTCTCTAAAATTCCTTCTGAAAGGTTTCCTTGGTCCATTTGATGAGAGGAACGAAGCAACCTCACTATTCTTTTGGACTCTGCCCAAGGTAATGTCTACAGAGGATGGTAGAATTCACTTTTTTTGTAAGGTGCTCAGACTTTTAGCTGATGTTCTCCTCACAAGCCCACAAGAGCAATGAAGATACATTGAAGTTTATTATGTAACCGCCCTGTGTCTTCAGAGGGTTTTTAGCAGAAACTGTAAGTTTGTCCAGTTCAACTCATGCAATGACATGGACATTTATTATTTACTGATCCAAACATCTTACTGTGTGTTATCCTTTCATCTCTTAAACTGCCGTACATTATAATCACAGAGCGAAAGAGAGATTTGAAGCTATATAAGTGAGTATATAGAGGCCATGTTTTTATATACTAAGAAAAGGACTAATTCATATTTTATAATATTTATTTAATATTTAATATAATAAATATTTTGCTATAAGGCTCAGATGACTTTGCTTTACCCTGTACAAATACACAAACAGTGCTAAGAAAAATATTTTTGGAATTTTTTGTAATACAACAGTTACAAAAAAATGACACGCTAGTCATAACCTTTACTGTATTTACATTGTTGATGTTCACACCACCGAAACTAATGTGAAATCCAGCACGTCAACAAACATTCTTTGTCCTCCATCTGATGCCAGCAATATATTATATGAATGTTGTCTGTGGGGACAGGGGCTCATCCTGTGCACAGATGTGATGCACTGCACCATATAGAGGACAGCTAATGTGGCAGAACGTATGTGGATAGTGTCTTAACACGTTAGCCCAGATGTATTTCACCCAGCACAGCCGCAGTTCTTAAGAATGATGTTGACAGGAAACTAAGATGGCCACCCCATCCTCAGATTAACCTGATTATGGCTTTTCTATGGCTGTGATAATCCCGTATGGTGGTTTATGAGGAGATAACTGCTCAGGGATGATAAACAGAGCAGCAGGAGCCCATTCCCAGACAATAGTGTGGTGATTGGTGCTGCTCGGCATTTGCAGTGAGAAAGCCCTTGAGTATGACAGGCACTAAGATGAACGGAAAAATTGGACAGCGTATATTAAAGTCAATATTCATTCTCACCGAGGGCTAATGAAGGACTGTCTGTTTTTTTCAATAGCAATCCAATCAAAGTGACTTTGCAATGGGTCTCTTTCTCTTACAATGTCATTTAGCGCTGCGGATACAAGCTGCGATTTAGGGGTAATAAACACCATCAGAGTTTAAAGGTTTCTCTGGTTCTCATTTCTGTCAATTATAGAACAACTCTAAGAAATAGTGGCATTGTGCTGCCATGCATCCAGGCCGCTTTCAATGCTGGTCTTTAGCGTGGTTCTCATTTATGTTTCTTTAAATATTGATATAATATCAATATAAAATGCCTAAACTAAACACATAAGAAACTTTTCTCTCGAGTAACAGAAACATAATCAGCTAATTTAAATTTTACATTGAGAGTTTGAAACACTGATATCTAAATGTATGGAAACTGTATGGACATGTATGGAATTACAGTACTGTGATTTTTTACAATATAAATACAGAAAATCTGAGAGGCATTTAAGCTAAATTCTCCCATCTTCTCCATTTAATCTCATTAAAGTCTAGGAGAAACAACTGAGATATTAAAGAGATTTCATTTGTCATTTTTAGCCCCTGTGGGTCCAGCCTGTTGTTGTCTGCCCATTCTCAAATATTGTCATCCACCAGCTTTAGGGGTGATTAAACTGTGAGGGTTTTGAATTCCTGTAGGAGGCTTCCGTCTGGCTGGATAATCCATCAGACCAGCCTAGATGAGGATCCTGTGGATCTGTGCCCTAATCAGAATGAATGATGCTGCAGTGATCAAGGATGCAGGTCAATCTTCTCCCAAACTTCATTTACATGAAATGTTCCAGCCTCCAGAAAGCCATTCAAACCTCTGGCTACAAGCACAGTTTACCAAATATCCTGCGCCCTTGAGATGTTGTCCCTGTGGACAAAGCTGCAAAAGTCAGCAGAACACCCTCTGGATGACTAAAACGTTGGCATTTGATTATGGTAGAACTCTTTCCAGCAACTGTGGGTCAGTTCTAAACAACACAAGCGTGGTGCTGGCAGGCTATATTTTAGTTCCAGTGAAAAGATAGGCCAATTATAGCTCAGCTTCTACATGCAACGTGAAGTTGCGTACGACAATACCGTACGACAATTCTACCGGTTTCTCCACAAAAGAACGGTCCGTTTTGTAATAAGGCACTTAAGCGTTTTAACATCCCTCTTTGAAGATGCAAGAAGAAATATCATATAATGATGTGCTTTTGATATGAAGTGGCAGCATTTAACAGAAGGAAACTGAAGAGATGTGAGTGAAGAATGATGACAGAGTATCAAAGCAGATACAGCACTTATGTCTCAGTTCTAACTGAGAGCCTTTCTCGGCTCTAACCAGATGAGCCCTGATCTAAGTTTGAAGTTTTACTTCAGCTTTTTTCTTTGGAAGTCAACACAAAACTGCCACTGTGACTTTTGCGGTTCTCTGACCTATCCCCGAAGATAATTGGAAGAGTTTACGAGGTTCGAAAACTAGTCTTGCTCTGACGGTGTAGAGAACTCATTTTCGGAGTGCCAATTTACAGTTGATTTGCCGACACTTAAGAAAGGCGTGGAGGGTCTGACTTATCCTGAATGCTGTGGAGCCTGAGGCCTGCCCGTCCTAATCTGCAGATTGGGGTTCTGATAGCTCTATGTGTGTCTGATTGCTCTCCATTTCCCTGAGGGGGTTGCCCTCCCCCAAGCCGTGCCCTCTTGTTCCTGATTGGCTAGAGGTTTTTTCCTCTATTCCCGCTCAAGAACCCTATTTTGATCGTAACAATTGACTGAGAGAAAAATATCAGCAGGCAAGTGTGGGGCTAAAATCGGTAGTCAGTCATTTTCAGTGTGCAAATGTGGAAATTTGAAGTGCGTGTTAATGATCTGCTATTTTTAAAGCATATCTAAGAAGTGTGCTGTTGTGATGCTGTATGTGATATTTATATCTAAATATAGCTTATATTTATACTATTGGAAACCACAGAAAGTAGCTCCTCCAATTTACATTTACAGTATCAAATATATGTAAAGTGAAAATAAATAGATAAATAAACAGATATAAACAGATGTTTTAAGTCAATAACAGATATAACAGATGTTTTAAGTCAATAACTTAAAACATATGAGGAGATGACATCTTATTTTTTAGCCTATTTTCTATCTTATTGCATACATTTGATAAATGTATGCAATAAGACTGCTGCCCACTAGGAAACTGATCATTCTTATAAGTTTGCTAATAACTAAATATTTTATCAGTAAGACAAAAAATGTATTGAGTGCACCAGTATAATTAGTTCTGCATAACACTTGCCTGTACGGTAGCATGGCACAAAAACGGACAATTATTCAAAGAGAACAACGTAAAGCATGTCTGCAGTTTGCCAAAAAGCATAATAATGGCCGACATGCTAAGCTGCTTTAAAAAGATTTCATACATCACAACAAGGTTTAGCTTTCCAGCCAAAATTCTGAGCGATAAGTGTGGTGATAATCGAACACTGCCCACACCTCCACAAACAGCATACCTACAGTGAGGTATAGTTATGGTGACATCATACAGACAATAAATTTTGTCAGCAGGACTGGGTATATTCTAAAAATAATGAGGAGAAAAGATGAGGCAAAATGCAGAAAATCAGACCAATACAAAATTAACATTCGTACCAAATGTGTTTTAGCTGGACAAAAAACGAGGCGAAATTAACATTGGACCGGCTAAAAACCAAGTCAATGCTTACATGGCCCAGAAAAAACCCTGATTTCACTCCAATTGAGGATGTGTGAAACTATTTCAAAATTGCAGCGTGTAAGCATTGTCCAACAAATTTAAATGAGCAAATTTCTCCGTGGGGCAAAAGGCCTAAATTGTGTGCAAAGTTGGTATTGCTGCAAAATATTTATTCAAAAAGAAAAGATCCTTTATTTTTGGCTGTTTACTGTTGTATACTGAATACTGAGATGGGAGAGAGAGCAATTTTTTATGTGTTTGCGTACGTATATTCTGACAGAATCAACACTTCAAAAGAAAAACATCACAGCCAACCAAGGTCAGTTCAAAGTAAATAAAAGGCAAACTCAGCAATGTTAAGACAGGTGCATGGCACTGCAGCATACTACATTAAACATACACACAATAAGCCACAGAGCCAACACTCAACCCAGGGCTTCAGCTCAGAGGACAAAGCCCGGGAATGTCAATATATGACTTAAAAACAGAAAACGAAGCTCTGCATTTGGCGGGCGTTAGATGTGACTCATTATGAATACAAATCCAAGATGCGCTCTTTAAAACTATTGATCAGAACACCCTCGCAGCCTTGCAAAAAAGTTTTCTTCACATCCCTCTGTTATTTATTTGTTATTATAATCTCTCTTATTAATATTATTTGGCTCTCAAACACCCGAGACGATCAAGTAAAGATCCCCAGTGTTTTCATAACATTTCAAAACCATTCGCTCGCCTTTCCTTTGGCTTTAAACAGCCATTGCTTGCATAATTATCCCAGTTCTTTTAATGAGTTTTCCACCGGCTTGAAGCAGTAATTGGATTTTTCTGGGAGCAATCTTGTTAAATGCATAAAATCGTATATTTAATTTAGAGAGGAAATCGATGGCGATGCGAGTGTCGTACGCAGTGCTAGCGCCGTTCTGGACATTCAACAAATAGAACCGAGGAGGGAAACAATATATTAGCACGCAAACTAACATCTCGTTACTGTAATGAAAGCTGTATATTCAAAGCGTGTTTTATAAGTGTTTCATGGGAATCGGGTATTCTGTTGCGTTAGAGACTTTTAATGTTGTTAATTTTCTAAATGCACCGCGATTTTCACGGAAAGCTCAAAGGCGTCATATTTTAGTCAAACAAGAACAGTCAAACAGACCGTTTATGTTTCCCATCAATATTCCTGAGGCCTGTCTCTGACATTTGTGCCTGACAAACTGATTTAAAATCTGCGAGGGCGCTGAGCTGTGTAACTGAGGCGGTTTGAGTCAGAGCGCAGACAGCTCGTAAGCGCTGCGTCAAGATGACGCGCTGATATCTGGGCGCTTTCGAATCCGAGTTCAGCTGAGGCGCCAGAAATCTCGAGTGTCATACAGAACTGCTTGTTAAATTATCTCAATCAAGTGAGGAACATGTAAGAACTACTTTAGTGCTCTTACAAGCATTTTATAAATAATATTATTTAGTAAGTAATCAGTAAAAAGTCAAATTAATCAGCCTACGTGGACTGAAGTTATTATAATACTGTTAAATTCGGACTGAGCCGCACAGTGGAAATGGCTTTTCTCTCTAAACCCATTCAAACCATGGTCATTGCTTTACATTACACAAAGAAACTGAAGTGAACAGTGGGTTTCCTCCGAGTCTGTAAGCCTCAAGGGTATGAGGACCTGTTAAATATCGGAAGTATTGATTGTCTGCTAGACTTAAGATACCTAAGCTTTCTCCTCGGAAAGGAACAGTCACTATGATGTCCAAACATCTCACGTCTGTCACTGCGTACACATTGTAAATGAAAACAAACATCAAGTCATTAAACACGACGACAAGTAGGCTTTCTGCTCATAGCTGTTCCTTTAATTATTTCTACCATGGCTGCATAAACGTCTGGTTTATGTGTAGTTAGGCTCTCGAGAAGTAGCACATCGTTTTGTCACACCAAAATCGCAGCCGTATGTTTTATTAAACACTATTGCTTTTCATAATCAAATAACCAGCCAGCTATAATGAGCCTAGCTTCATATCATGAGCTGCGCCTTATGAGATTGTTTGCTAGAAGGCCTTATTAACGCTCCTAATCCCAAACCATATAACAATCAGTTCTGTAATGTAAACAGAATCAAACTCACGTCAGTTCCTAAAAGAAAAAGCTACACTGATTTCATCAGCTCCTCTGATATATGTTATAGTGTCTCATGTCTGGGAAGAGAATGATCATAGGGTTACCGTGGCCTCCTTTGTTTGCATTATCTGCTCACTGCAGTGACTCGCTTAATTAAAACTGTATTTATTATTACTTAGCGCCAAGTCAAACGAGATTTCAATTGCCCTTTTACTTTTCATTTAGCAAGCCAGTTAACAAATAATTACATCTGCTTTCTGATAACCGCTTCCCTCTAATGATTACAGACAGTATTCTCGGTCTCCATTACCTTAAGTCAGATAAACAAACTAAATGATACGTTTTCAATATAGGGTTACAAACCTAATCCGTTACCAACAGGGTAAAATGGAGAAAACACAGGGAGGAAAATCCAGCATAATTCAACCCACACTGCTTTATGCTTGCGCACCACATAGCATTTACGTCCAACCGCATATTAATACTAAGCGTGCGATGATAAAAGTGACAATACGAGCATTCATAAATTACAGATGAACGCGTTGGTACATTGTTTGGACAAACGCAATTTGCAGATTCTGTGAACAAACGTTTATGCTGTCTGAGAAACAGTTTACAGTGTATATCCAATTGCCAACATTTGTTGCGGAGGACACACTAAAATGGAACATGTTTCAGAACAGATCGCAGATATCTCACACTGTGATAGTGTGGGCCAGGCGGCAATAGGAGTTCGTGGAAAGGCTGCCATCCTAACATATCAAGCTGTGTATGAGACAGACTAGGCTGGGTCTGAGCATGCCCATTGCAGGGTTCTAACGGGCCCGGGCATGACAATTTATAGGCTGAGCTTCACATCCAACTATAGTGTCGCACACCCCGTCTGCCTGTGTTTAGAAGTGTGATCGTAATTTCTGGATGCATGTTTGTGTTCTCTAACGGAATCATCAATCTCCTCTCTCAAAGGCTAATTTAGCCTGGGCCTTTTAAATGATCTGACAAGCCTTGTGTCGTTCATCAAACTCAAGGCTGTTTTGGCTCTCTATGCTAGCCTTGATTACACATCATTTCTGTGCAAACCACCCTGTTTCACAAACAAATGCAGCCAATTTACCAGTAGGATCTCCATATTTAGCACAGATCAAAATATGCTCCGTCTGGCTGTCCAAATGAATGAAGGCAGTCATAAGGAATTTGTCGCACCAAGCTGTGTGCTGCAATTTGCTTTATTACAAAAAATCTGTACAAAACTTCTTCCCAAATTTAGCATGTGTATAATACCATAGACTGTTACTGTAATTTTATATTGTTACAATTTTAAATCATAATAACCTGTTGGACAACAGCTAAACATTGAATATACTGTATTACTTTAAATTATGTGTTGTCCTTCTCTTATACGCTGGTTCACACATCATCAGTTATTGTTTAGGATAATTTCTTTACAATCTTTTTTCCCTTACGGATTGCCACTCAAACTCAAATTGCCACCCAAATATGGACAATAGGCCTGCTTTAAAAACAAAATAAAACAGCTCTCACAATATCGAGCAAGAATTACGGCAAAAACTGTACACAGGACAGCATAGAGAACTACAAAAACATTTCGCCGCTTTTTGAGGTGTCTCACATATGGAATAGGCTTAATACAAAAGACATCCTTTCACACCCTCACTGTCATAAGGGCTCTCTCTACAAACGTACAAAATAACCTCTCAAAGTAACTCGGGTTGACAGTCTGCACTGAAAGGCGAGTACTATACATTTGCAATGATTAAATCCACTCGGCGCTGTCCTGCTCAATACTTCCTATTCTTTTCACCACGAGTTTGACTTTGTATTTTGGTCAGTGTAGCTGCAGGATATTTCACAGGTTTGATAGCGATGCTCTGCAGCCGGAATTTTTCTATGGAACTATGGCCTGATAACAGATGTGAAGCTATGCATAAAGGATATTTTACAAAGCAACCGTTGCGGTTTCCCACTAGGCAATATGTTTGGAAATGATATCGGTGATCCCAGTTGCTGAATTAAATAGATTTTTTTTTAAGAAACTGCGAGTCACAGAACATTGATCTTTCAAGCATCGGTACTGTACGGCAGCTGGTTAGCACCGTTTTCATGTAGAACCACGAGGGCAGCACTTCAGATGTCTCTTTTGCACAACTGGTATCCCTGGACCAGCTCATACGGCCCCTGCCGCCCACGGTCCATTATTCTCCTGGGCATGAACAGCTCTCTTTAGGCTTTTGCGACCACACCCCAAGTCTAAACCTGGCATCTAGCTGCAATTTTAAATAGAAGTGCTTCAAAGTTGTATCTCCGCTGTCTATTCTTTGACAAAACCGCTGCTCTCTGCAGAATATATCCCCCCGCATGACTGTTCCCTTTTCCCGCTCTCCTTATTCAAGCATCCATGAGTCAGTGGTACTCTCTTGATCATTGTTCATTACTATTATGCCCTTGATTGAGCAGATCTTGGCAGGAATATTAATCCCAGCTAGGAAGAGAATATATTGCTGCTGTCGCCGTGGCCGTACAGGTCGGCCAGCTTCCTGAAACGAGGCCCCCAGTCGCTCAGATAGTCATAGTTTTGCTCCGAGTCTGAGCTTATGGAGTCCAGGGAGCTGAGGGACTCGGCCACCGAGCCGCTGCCCTCGAAAGCGTATGTCTGCAGGGAATCGTAGGGAGGGGCGGAGGGATCAACGTCGGCATCCTTCAGGCGGTCCCATATAAACTCCCGGAAGATTCCGTTGTCAGGGGTGATTTTGTAAGGGGGAGGGCGGGAGCAGTATAGGGTGGGCACCTCAGGGGTGACGTCTCTCCGGGCTTTGCTGTCCCGCACAACGTTGAGGTTTCTCAAAGCCACCATGTCGAAGGCCTCTGTGTCTTCCTCGCCTCCGCCTTCATCGTC
>JAZGTJ010020834.1:0-10196 GCA_036877575.1 Botia almorhae
TCATTTCATGCAACTTCGAGGCTCAAGAGAAAATGTGGTTACCTTCTACAATGACATGCCGTCCAAATGGGTCTCGAGGTTTTATTTTAAGAGAGTGTTGGTCTGTAGCTCTCCTTCGCTTCAGATGCGAAGAACTGCAAAATCCAGCACTGCGGACGCGTCCGAGTAGAAAGCAGCTAATGTCCGCCGCTGGAACGAACCACTGCGGCAGCTACAAATCTCCTGGAGTGGAGAAACGCACGGCGATTCATTCGAGACTAAAGCGTGATGGAGAGTTCGTGTTTTTTCCGTCTTCCTTCCCTGTTTATCCCGCTCTGTGCCAGAGCGCTTATACTTCTCTCCGCCAAGCGGCTGGACTGAGCAACCAGTTTCACACACACATACTAAGTGTGTTTGTGTATGTGCGTGTGTGTGTGGTGGGGGGATTTTGTCTGAGGATGATTGACAGATTGTTTTCATTTCCAACTTTTTATTTTTATACCCTGTGAGGTAAGATTGCACATTCCAAGGCTGGTTCTTCCAAAAACAATTGTCATCAGGGATTCACCTTCATGTGGTTCCAAACACACAGAAGAGAAAATGTCATATGAGCTTGGAACACATGACGGTGAGTAACCTGGACGTCTTTAAAACGTCATTTAAACGCCTTTAAATGATGAGTTGTGCTTCTTGGAATCTCATCCAAAAAATGATTTTTGGTGCATTAGCAGTCATTCCAGTCCTTTAGCTCAAAGCTTGTGAAATTTTAAATGAAACAATAAAAATTGGCTTTTTGAGTTTTATAGAGCCTTCTTATTGTAATCTACAAAATGTCCTAGTCTCTATTTTTATATACTTCGTGTGCCCAAGGGCAAAATTCATCACATTTATTTGCGATGTTAGATCAGACCCAGTGCAGATGTGTCCCGCAGACATCAGTACTATCAAATAATTACTTTGAAAGGCCATAAAGTGTACTTTTATGAGGAACTTTTCAAATCAGCTTCTGGCCGTACCTCAGGAATACAATTTCCCCCAAAATGTACTTTTGGCCCCTTTTCAAACCTCATTTGAGTTATGCGGTAGAGTCACAAATTACTTGCCTATTTTTAAAATGAACACAATCATACATCAAAGTGAGTGATGGCTCCCTGTAGGATCTCGTTCAATTAGACAGAGCCCTTAAAATGTATTCAGTTCAAAACTGTAAAGCTGATGGGCTGTCAATCAAGTCATAAATGTCTGCTGTTGAGAAACAGCTTAACGTCAACCGTTTAAATGTATAACCTAGAACAGCGTCACTCTCTTCGGTTCTCTGACATGAACACAATCCACACAAGAGCTTCTACAGGAAAACAAAAGCCAAGATTTTTGAAGCTCTCTGTCTTCAGAACAATGGTCCAGAATTTTAAAGGTAGGGTAGCTAATTTTGGAGTTGCTAGCAATACAAAGCTAGCTTTAAAAATGTAAGGTCAAACGTATCTTTACATTCACTTATTTTATAGTTACTTTATAGATTTCTGTGCTTGTCTGACAAACGTAATTAAAGTAAACATGAATACACAAAATAGTAGTGATGCAGTTGCTAAGGTGTTCTGGGGGGTTGCTAAGGTGTAGTGATGCAGTTGCTAAGGTGTTCTGGGTGGTTGCTAGGGTGTTTTGAGCCCACCTCCATGTTTCTGTGATATTCTGCTCCTTGATAACTCGAGTCAGTGCGATTAATGTCAATCTGTTGCATCATCCACCAGGTGAAGTTTCAAAGTTCTCTTAGAAAAGCAATAGCTCACCCACCTTCAACAAGGCGCATATTTTGAGGCTTCATGTCTTCTGAATAACATTCTGTGACAAAGTGTAATATTTAGGGTTTGAGTTTATTTAAATCCTGGGTATTAGAAACAGTACCGGTGAGACTTGCCTAATAATCCATCTCCTCCAAATTACGGTACTTCTGAAAATGACTGTAATGATGATAATTAGCGTCATGTCTTTGGGACAGTCACTGCCAAAACTGGCACTGTATCTGTTTTCTAATGCAGCCAAGAATAAAACCTTATATTGAAGAGGGCTGTCGAAAACACTAAAAAGCATCACCCATGCCATAAGGTTTGGTCTCAGCGGGCATGATGTGTTTATTATCCACGGCTACACTGTCAGATATTGAGACTATAAAAGTGGTTTATGTGTTGGACAAGTAGATGGACAGGCAGGAAGTAAAGAGGAAAAGATGATGAACTAAAGAGTCACGCCCCCTGTTTCCTGTTTGAGCTCTGCTCATTGGTCTTCTTTTTTTGAGCTGGCATTTAGCCCGGACACCCTGGGACACCCCTGCATCTTACCTAAACACTCGTTTAAATGATCTGCTTACTCACTCTCACGCTTGGCACCATTCTGAGAGAGTAAGAACAGAGAAAGTGAAATTAAAAGACAGATGATGTACTTTCTTGTTCCACACGCTTCCTTGATCAGCAAAAGGACTTCTTGGCCGTGACAGCTTTTAGGTGTGAGTCCAGAGAGATTTGGGGACAGAACAAAAACAGAACATCTTACACAGATAGCAGAGGTTCTAAGGGATGGATGCCATGAGGACCTCAAAGCACCTATCATGAAGAAATGTACAACTGTAGTTTAAGGGTTAAACCAAACCACATTAAAAGGTGATGTGAGCGGACAACAAAGCAGAGCCGAAAACTTTCTGTGATTAATTTCAGTCTGTTTTCACACAAAAACTTTGAATAACTGTAAAGCACAAGTTATATTGACTGTTTTTTATATGTGTTTTTGGGTATTTTTCTGAGCGTTCATCAAAAGTGATGAAATGTTGACACGTCAACATGTGTTTAACTGAAAACTATAGTGCTGTGGAAAGCTCTCAACAGACCCAGAATATGAGGTGGCGTTTTGTTAACTTGTTTGGTGGCATTGTCAAAACTTCCCTGCCTTTGTAGTTTTTGTGTAATGGTAAAATGCAACATTTATTACGTATTGATTTACAATCATCTCTTTTTGCTCAGGGCTCCAATTTAGAGCTGTTCGAACTGCAGTGCTGTTACAAATGACCCTTATTCTCTACACTCACAGGTACTTGATACACCTAAGTTTGACTAAACCATATTCCCGGCTAACACAGAATATTCCCATTGGTTAATGTTCCCTAAAGGTTCTCTCAAAGTTATCAAAAACGTCCTTTCAGTAACATTAGCCATTTTTTTACCGTTATGTATCACATATATCAAAAACATTATTCTTAAGATTTAAAAGAATGTTTGAGTAAGGTTCTTATAACAAGGAAATAACGTTAATACAATGTTTAAAAACTGGATGTTTTAAATTATCCTACAACTTTCAAAACGACATTTTTAATGTTTTTGTTGCCTAATGGAAACCAAATGGAAACATTGCTTACAAACTGAAATTGTTAGCTGGTTATATATATAAAGCAACGTTTTTAAAATAGCTCTATACTATTCTCTTCAATTTACAACAGCCTAACAATTCAGATGAAATGAAGCGAGACAGCCCTGCTGTAAATGTAAGTCCACCAGGTTGAGCAGTTATTGTTATTTAAATGTATTTTTATTTGCTCTGGGCAATTCCAGTCATTTTAGTATCTCAACTGTTTCTCTTACACAGCCATAAGATTAAATGCAGAGCAAATGGAGAATGTTTCCTAAGTACCCTTCAAGATCCTATAAAATATCACATATGCCACATTCTGCAACCCAAAGTCTGAGAATTTACATTGATCTCAATCATTTCTTAACCGAGTCTTGGGTCTCAAGACCAAATTGTCTGGGCTGTGCCATCCATGTCAGCCGTGGAGCTCTATAAGTGTCAAACCCTGCTGCTAAAGGTCTGACTGCCTGCAGAGGTAATTCCAGTCCACCTCCAGCACACCTGTCTGTAATTTTCAAGTAATCTCAAGAACTGTGTTAGCTGTGTTTGAGACGCCTGCTCTGTGCTAATACTGAATGACTATCTACAGTAGCTACTGTATACGGCCCCGTTTTATAGTAGCTGAATAATATATTACAGTAGCTGAATAATATATTATTTAGCTCTTGTCGATTATTATTAGTTTTGAGGCCTGACTATTTGCATACTCACACAGTCTCTGGAAAATGTGAATGAACAAAGAACCTGTGCGTGTGTGTGTGTGCGTGTGTGTGTCTGGTCTCTTCTCTGATCTTGGGCCATATGGCTGTGCTACAAAGCTTTCACTGCATTTCAAAGGGCATTTATGCAGGACACCGTCTGGCCAGTCCATAAACCACACACACACTCATGCATATTCATATTTTTGATTCTTTCATATGCTCCCTTTCATGGTCACTGGTGGGTTACTGTCTTCATATCCTGATTGTGACTCCACGATTACATCTGTGTCTGATTCTCACAGCACAGACAAACGATACATAACACTGATGCACGACTCTGTGATGCAGATCAGCGTCAATAACAACGCACACTTATTTAGGGGACTTATTCAAATTCATATGAATGTTAAAGAAACGTTGAGAAAGCATGAATTTCTGTCTGTAACAGGTCACCAAGTTCTTAGTGATTTTTAACATTTTTGCAGTTATAATTGCAGTGTAGTTGTATACAACAGCTACAAAAACAATTCAATATGATTTAATAGTTATTATAAATACTTCAGGCATAATAATAAAATAAGACAGAAAACTCTGTTTTCTAAATAGTTCTAATGGTGTATGGATTGTCGCATTAGAGCAGATTGTAGAGCAGGCCAATGGTGTCAGGGCCCTGGGGCCTCTAACTGTCAGGGGCCTCCACTGACTGGACTGGCCTACTGTAGAGACAAGCCAATGCAGATGTATAATTATTATAGATGGACATATTTTCAATGGAATTTCCCACGATTGTGACATGAGGGGCCTCCAAAGGGCCAGGGCCCTGGGACCCTAACTGATTAACACTACAGACCACAATTGCGTGACAATTTTACCTTGTAACAGTGTAAAAGTCAAAAATGTACAACGTTACAATACAACAGGCGGGACAGGCTCATGTCGGTGAAACTGCTGAGTGCATAGGGCTCTCAACAGAGAACGCTTTGGGGTAAAGTGAAATGAATTAAGTTTGCACAAATGTATCTCAAACTGTTGTTACAGAAAGAGAGAGAGAAAGACTGTGTGAAAATGAGATGAGCCAATGAAAAGAACCGCAGACGGAATGTTCCTGAACTATAGTTAATTAATTTCCCCTCCACACTCGTTCAGTTTTCATTCAATACCGTGTGTGTGTGTGTTTAGTGCTCCAGAAAGTTATTTTTCTGGCAGACTGACAGTGACTTTAATGAATAAATGTTTAATTTCATTCCTGGCTAGAGAATGAATAAATGTGACTCGAGGTTATTTCAACTTTCCTCTGCAAGAGCACACACACACACACACACCGACACCTCATTTCCACCTGACCGCTGTCAGATTCTATTGGCATGTTGGATCGTCAGTGACACGTTTCTAATTTAAAAAGAAAAACCCTTAAATAATACGACAGACGTTCATTATACATTTCAGAAAGTAAAGGCAAATTTGCTTTTTTACTTTGACATACAGCCTTTCTTTCCCCTCTGACACACACACAGAAATACAGTGTTGTATATGGAGTGGATCTTGCTGCACGAGCACATTTTTTTTGTCTTTGCATTTTTCCAGCTCGGTGCCTGACGCCATGAATGGCCGTGTCTCAGCACTGTACCGTTACTCCAAACAGTGCGTTCCCAAGGTCAAACTGATTATTCCCGCTGGGAAGCAGCTGTCCCATCGGAGACCAGCTGCGTGCGTGTGTGTATAACATTAAAAGCAGGGAGACGATGAGAGAGCAGAAAAAGAGGGATGTCTGCATGCTGGGTGCCTCTTAAATAATGACATTAGAGGAGAGATAGAGCTTCACCAAAACCTTAAGTATACATACGGGGCATAAGTCATAATGCGACTTCCCATAGGAAGTCAAATCACAGATGAGATCTCATTCATATTTCAGTTATTTCTCTTAGACAGCACTGAGATTAAATGGAGACAAATTTAAACATTTGCTTAAGTCTCCTGTGTCTCAGATATTTCATCCTGAGATAAAGGCCCAGAAATCTCACAAATGCCTCCAATACAGTTTCAGAAGAGATCTCAGAAACGTCTCAAATTAAGCTCCGATTTGCCTGCCAATAGTCTGCAATCAAAAGTCAATGTTACTGAAGATTTCATTATGAACTCAAACATTTTTAACCAAATCCAGATTCCTTTTGTCCTTCTGGAATCCTTTTGTTTCCATTTTTATTTCTCCTGAGCAACTGCAGGAGAAACATCTGAGACAGTCGATACACAGCTGAGATCTCCATCAAAACTCCTGAGCTATAAAAGAGCAACCCCTGAGAAAAACGTTCCTCTGGGCTGTTATAATAGGGCAAGTGCAGATGTGATCAGATAAGTGATTTTGTCTGGGGGACAACAAAGTGTATAAAAATGTTCAGAAACTCTGAGCATCTGAGACATTTCTGTGGATGAGAAAATGGAAGGGACTAGTGGGCTGGTTTGACTTTGGCCCCCAAACAGCTGCATAGCAACACCTTGGCAACCTGGAAAGCAATCCACTAGCAGCCAATCAAAACACTCTAGAAACCTCATAGCAACGGCCTAAGAAAGAACAAAAGGAAAAGTGGGGCTCCAGTACTTCTCAAGCCCTTGAGATCACCTTGTGCATGGCTTCAAAATAATGTTCCAGCTAAGAAAAGAGTGAATTTATAACAGGCACAATATGTCTATATGCACTCGGCGAATCTCATCACACAAGCAGCAGTACTTTGTTTTCGCAGTTCTCGTCTTGACCTCGAGTTCTAAGCGGCGCTCACCCTGATCAGTGCTGTAATAGAAGCTTTGAGATGAGGGTCATACAGGGAGAAAAAACTGAACTAAAACTAAGAGAAGCTTTCTGTTTTTTAACTTTCCTGTTTGTTTATGAAAGCTTTCTACTGTAGACTTGCTTGGGAAGATGAGCTAGTTGACATATCCGGTTACCTTTTATTGAAATAATTATCATATTACTGTAACTTCTAGTGAGAGATAAATCCACCTCTGTTTTACACTGAGCTTCGTGGGTAACAAATAATAATAAAACTGTTAAAAAGTGCGACGTGATACAATTTATTGTGGGATGAATGTAATTTTGACTGGAGGGTTTGTGGTGTAGGAACGATTCGTGTAAATTACGGGTGAAATCTGTGAATAATTTGTCACACCGTTATTACAGCTGCAATAACACATAAATGATCATCTAGCATTACAGGTAATGCGTGGGCAAACAAGAAGATATTCCCACCATTAAGAGGCTTAAACTTTAAATCCTGCATTGATTTTTTTATTTCTCCTGTGGAATCATTAGTAGCCTGGGTGAGAATTAGAGAAATGATTATTGTGTCAGATTGTTTAATACCAGCACGCAGCTCAGAACAGATCTCTTAACATTGATCATTAAAACATCAAAAGCTATCTATCATCTTGTGTGATGCATAAATCCAGCTCGCTATTATAATATTGATGTACTGTTTCGTTTCACCTTAATGGAATGTGTTTAAAATAATCTAAAGTAATCTATGTCATATTTCAATTGTAAAGCGGTACATTTGTGACGTGAAGACTCGAAAAACAGTTATTATTTTTTATGTAGTCCAGTAATTTCCTTTTTTAAAAGATACATGTAGAAAGTGTTTATCTAATTTCTTTGTTTTACGCTCTTTTGTAATTTAGTAGAACATGTCATCATATAATCACACAATGAATTCGATGTCATGTCATGTTATGACGTTGTGTTGAGTGTTCTCCATACGTTACACTGAACTGCCATCTGCTGGACTGATGTTCCATACAAATAAGAATAAGACGGTTTTCAGCGTTAATGACGCTGCAATGTCATTGCTCGGAATATTGATCACATTTACGTTCCACTTTTTATCTCCGTTTCTGAGATAAAATACGTGTTTATTGGAGTTACCTTGCCAATTTGAAGTTATTATAACAGCGATAAAGTCGCCAGAACAGTAGGTGTCAGTAATGTGCTTACAGAGGCGTGAACGTCACGCGTGTGCGAAACGCCGACGTCCGATGCTTGAATGAATCACTATTTTGAACCTGTTCATTTGAATCGACTCTCTCAGACCGATTTGCAAAACGATGCGAATCACTAGACTTATTGTCGTCTGTACATTGATACAATGAAATTCTGGTTTTGTCCATTTCTCTTTGGAGCAACGAGATAGATGGCATAAGAAACCATACTAATTAAGACAATAAATATTAAACAATACACAAAAATGACAGACCAGTCAAAATGACAAGAACACACAACAGACAATAATAAAACTACACAATACAGTAAGAGACAACACAAACAATTCGCTGTATTGCACTACATAAAATAATTAACTAGTAAAACCTGATTATGAGGATCATTTGAAGCCATATAATCCAATAAATCAGTGAATCCTGTATTTGATTCATGTTTACTGAACCGTCCAAATGAACCGGTTCACTGAACGGATCTGATTCCAATCTCTAGGACGCGCACAACAACACAAACTTCAGAGGACGTAAAACACACAACACATAACCAACAGATCACACACATAAAGATATTCACTTACTCAACGCCTCTCAAAGATTAAATCATTTTAAAATCCTCGATTCATCCGCTGCATAATACGGTAAGTGAGCGTTTCTTTGAATGTACTGAATTTAAAGGTACAGTTAACGTCGTTTAATGTGCCATCAGGGGTCTGTGTTTAACAACGATACAGTATTAAAGATCTGATGATGATTTTGTGCTACTGAGCAAGAGGCTGGAAAATACAAACCTCACAGATGATTCGTGTGTAATCTCCCGTTGTGTCGTGTTTGCATAGGTTAACTGCATGCATGGCTTCCACCAGATGTATGTGTATGTATATTTTATGCATAGCTGTTGGATCATTATATATTTTCAGCATGTACCAAGTCATGCTTTTGGCCCATTTTTTGTTCTCTATTATGGTGCAGTGATGTTATAAGATGTTAATACAATGGTATTTTACAGTATGTCATTGTGCTGTATGATCACTTTTATTATTATATTATTATACCGGTATAATATTATTATACCGGTATTTACATGATTGTTCGAGTTACTTCAGAAAACACCACGGTATATAAGACATAGACTATTGGTAGTATTTACTGAAAGTCATCAGTTTATAAACGAGTAGTGAAGGTTCAAGTGTTTTCCCAGCTAACAGGGAACGTTCTGTAAAAGTTCTTTAAAAGTTACCAAAAACGTTTTTGCAGTGACATTAGTAGAACGTTTTTATATATATATCATGCATACTGAAAACGTTATTCCTAAGTAGTTAGTTGGTCGTTGTAAAAATGTTACAGACTTACAAAAATGCTTGAGTAATGTTCTTAGAACCAAGACCTTAATACATTGTCTAAAACTGAAATGTTCTTAGAACTTTCAAAATAACATTTTTATTGTTTTTGGTACTCAAAGGAAACATTAGGGAAACGTTTTTAGAACCTAAAATTGTTAGCGGGGCTGCTGGGACTCTGACCTCATAACTGCAACACTGTTGTATTCTGTGGCACTGAAGATATGACATATCATCAAATGCAGAACTTCTGCAGTAAGTGCACAACTCTTGGACTTTGTCCCAAAATGTAATGAACTGTCTACTTAGACAGCAGTTCCAGAGATTTCTTTTATAATCATTCCAGAATTCCAAAGTCTTTGATTAACACTTTAATATGCTTGATTTGATTAACTTGATAAGCATACAGTAGTCTAGCATCAAAATTAAATGTATTTGTAAAAACTTTTTGTACAACTTGTGTTTGCATGCAGTCAGCGAGGATGACATGTATGTGTATGTATGTATGTATGTGTATATATATATATATATATATATATATATATACATACACATACACACACACACACACACACACGGGATGTATACATGGACATGTACATATAAAGCTTGCTGTGGGTTCTATTTAACAGTGCTGCTCTTGAATAAATACAACATGAGACACTAAACATGTTAACCAGACTTCATACCTTTTCATCAGACTGCACACATTGTAAAGGAAATTATCTTTTTTTAGAACTGCACTGTTGTCTCTACATGTCCCATCTTGTCACCTTACACACGCTGTTCATGTGGAAACTTA
>JAZGTJ010020835.1:0-10195 GCA_036877575.1 Botia almorhae
GGTCAACAGTGCAGGGAAAGTTCAATATGGTTAGATGACTGAGTTCCACACACTGCTTGATTATGCCCTGATAAATTCATTAATATGTTACAGGAATGGACAAAAATAGCTACAGAGATCCTGTAAGCACATGGGCTGTCGGTAAGAGGTTGTATAAACTCTGATATCTCTACCACAGAACACCAAGTGTTGTCTGATTGATATGCATAGGCGATTCCACATACATATGTGCATGTTGTTTATTTTGGGGTGGCGTTACCTTGACAATGCTGATGGGCTTCCTGGATAAATGAAAGCTGGTGTAGAGAAGGAAAGTGAGCGCAAACGTGAAGGCCTTGTACCTTGGTAAAACAAACCCAAAAGTTACAAGAGGACAGGTGGCAGACATGGAAATATGGACATTTTACAGTGAAATTTTCTCTTCTCATGCACATACGTTAAGTACTGATACTGGATGTATTCAGCTACAGTGACTAACATGATCAGGGCAGGGAACGTTAATACGTTTGTCTTTTATTTTTGTAGAAATCTGTGGAGTTCTTTAGCACAGATTTAGCATGAGCCTGCTAATGACATAACCACCTGTGCACTTAAGCAAACAACTTTGTTTAACAAGCAAACAAATTAATAGTTACAGGGAACCAACCCCTGCTGACGTTGCTTGGAAGGGCGACTGGCAGTATTCCAGACTAAAAGAATCACTCACATCAAGTTCAACCGCTAACACTGACTAAAACTAACTCTTCTCAGTTTTCTCTATATTATATTTTATTTTTTATTTTTAAATATATGCATTTTATTTTTGGTATTCCATCATTTTACAATTTTCTTAGCTTTTACTTTAAAACAAGGAAAAAAATCATTAAGCAAGAATGATGAACATGACCAAACAAGAAATAAATAGTGTGAAATGTGCAGAACTACAAAAAAATTAAATGACAGTTTAGTTAAACATGATCTATGCATATAGATTCTACGCCACAGATTTTTATAATATTTAGAATATTTAACACAGACTGGCTGGTTTAGAGTTTAAACATAGCTAGCCTGGTTGCTTTGAAAAGGGAAACTCACTAAACCGGATTATCCACGCCCTAACTTTAAAACGTCTGGTGTTATTGATGTCATTAACACATATGCAGTAGGGCTCAGATACTGTCTCTTTTTTGTTGTACAGATTCTATTCTATTGTACAGACCAGTGCAGATCAGGTGGAGCTGCATTAATGCCCGATTAATTGTAATCAAGAATGTTGATGTTGGGCAATTTTGTCTAAACATAAGACACACAGAGGCCACAGCTTGCTAAGCCTGTCTAACAACATTTAAAAATAAAAGGAATGTAAGAAGGAAACAGGATTTTAAGGGACAGTTTATCTGAAAACAAATGCCAATATTTAATGACCAGCAAGTCACTCCAAAGTTTACATGGGACATACACTATATATTTAAATCTTCTAAATCCAAACAAAATAAAAATTATTACTAGCAAAAAATATTGCTAGACAGCAATAAACGTCTCTTTTTACCTTTAAAGCAAATGACAGAATTTGCATTTTTGAGTGAAGTTAAAGTTAACGTAAAGACAAAGAGACTCACCATTGGTCCTTATTAAAGGATGTCATGAAACGAATACCAGGTGGGACTGGTGCCATGTTTGTGTATATGTGTGTGTTAGTCTCTGTGTGTATAATACAGTTGATTAATCTCGCAAAGATATTAGGCAGAATGCCCATATATGTATAGTCACAAGACCCATCCCTGACAGAGACGGCCCTGGAATGTGAGTAAGACGAAGCAAGATCCCAGACTGAGGCGTCCCATCTCAACTTGCGTTATATCCTCAATAAATGATGACAGAGGAAGGGACTGAAAGAGTAGACAAAGACGTTTTGAGCAACAACAACTCAGTAGACAAAGCATCATTAAACACAAACAATACATGTACAGTCATTTTCTTATTAATTCATGATAGGGTCTGACTTGCCAAAGCTCATAGAACATGTCGTGTTAAATCTACCACCAGAGTAACACAAAAATGACTATAAAAGACAAGTCTATAAAAAACTAATTCAAGTCAATTCAATGACAAATAGACCTATGAGCAAAATCTAAAACCGTGATAAATTACAGTTATGGTAGGATCACAATTTTTAAATTACAGTCTAACTTAATGGTACACATCATTATATTAAATCAAGAGGCGTTTCATCATACACAGGAAAGGTTGTGGGGAGATCAGACGTAAATCAATCAGACAGGATCAATAACCGGACCAGAAATCAATTCTAAAAAATACGAAACTATTTTACATTACTTAATTGCAAAAGGAAAATCATACAGCGGTCTTACCGTATCCTGCGACCCCACGTTCAGGGTTGTCTGTAACGACCGTCCAGTTCACTTCCTCATTCAGATCGACGCGATGACGCCACCCAAAATAGCGTGAAGAAAGAGACAACTAGAAACATCAAAGACCTCGGCAAATAAAGAAAATTCAAAATAAAAGTATCTACTGTGCGAGGAGAAGTTGAATAAATTATTCTATCTACAAATGTAATAGATTTTAATTTTATTTTTAAAATCTAGATAATAATAAATTAAACGTATCATTTTTTTATCCATGTATCATTATCATTACTGTGTTTCTTTTTTAAATTACTTAAAGACTTTCAATTTTGAAATGCAAAATTTGCCTATTCATGTATTCAATTACAGAAAATGTTATTGTAATCATAATTATTTTAAAAATGGGGGTTGGATCTGATAATGAAGGAAAAGCAGTCAAATGCCTAGCATACTAGGACCTAAAAACGTAATGAAATTTTTTAAAAGGCTTATTATAGTCCTCTTTTTGTTTAACAATTGTTCGACATATATAATTTCCATACATTGTTATTTCATAATATTGATGATTTTAATATGATTCTACTTGTGGAAAAGTATAAAGTCCACACTTTATTTTACGATAGACAGGACTTGACGTTATTTTTAATTCAGTTAGTCGATTTATCACTACCACGAGATTTTAACTGTCTAATAACTTTTATCGAAATGCTTAATATCTTAAATTTACTGACTTCACATTGTTGGAACAGTGACGCGCCCTCCCTCTGCGGTCATGTCTATTCTCCCTCTCTGTATTCATGCAACCCCAGGTGAATGAGAGTAAATATGAACATCAAAATACTGCGCAGTGACATTGTACGGCGATGTTCACTGTTTTATTTATAGCGAGTGAAAATCTACCTGCTCAGCAAATCCAAATTCCTGCAGTCGGTCTATAAAGTCTTTGGTGACTGGCCAAGCGCAATGATAAATGTGAATCCAGCGGAATAGAAAAGGTAGGTCCGGAAAACAGCTAATCCAGATACATATTACCTGATGTCTAGTTTTATTTTAATATTAGTTCTGCAACGTTACAATAGTGTGTTTATTAAGTTAGTTTCTGACAGTGCTAAGAGTCGTATCGCCTATTGTAAAACAAATACATAATACAATGGTAATGGTCTTAAAACAGTTCTGATATTTCTAGTCTTTCAGGTTATTATAACCACTGTTGTTACTGTTACTAAAATTAAACTTCGTCCACTGTCATAAATATAAAATGAAATAATGATGATAATATTAAAATTACATAAATTATGTTTTGGTTGTTTACAGGAATAACAAGAAATCTAGTAACTGTAGTAGTAAAGGTACATTTTCCTAGGGGGGGGGATTATTCTTATTTTTCAGTTTATTAATCAGTTAATTATACAAACAACAAGAGACAAATCTCTAGAGATATCAGTGATTCTTTGATTGTTCGTTGTCTTGCATACCTTTCAGGAGCTTTGATGGCAGAGAACAAAAGTAACATGAGGGGCAGAGTAACAGTGTACTCTGTGCCAGGCTGTTCTCACTGCATACAGGCCAAAGCCACTCTGAGGAAGTTAGGACTGCCTGAGTATGATGTGGACGTAAACAAGCATAGAGAACTACGAACTCAAGTAGAGGAGCTTACAGGCCATAGTTCTGTACCACAGATTTTCTTTAATAATGTTTATGTCGGAAACAACGAGGACCTCCAGAACCTGGTTAGTCCCACACTCTCTCATGTATGTCTCTATCATGTGTGTTAATATATTAGATATAGTATTATGCTTAAAATATTCAAAGATAAAAAAACATTTGTATCTCACAATATTCCGTTCCAGTGAACACAAAGTTTTATTAAAATTTAAAAGGACAAAGTAAAAAATATCAACGTTAACTGAGCTGCCCATACAAGTTGCAGTAACTATGATTCCCCATACCATGGAGTTCTTTATTTAGATCCTTTCTAGGTCCATCTAGTTTGGCATTGTTGTTTTTTTGTTGTGTAAATAATTAAAGTCATATAGTTAGACTTTTACATTTTCTGAATGTACCCTTTTACACTTAAATTTAGCTACTATATTCCTAAAATCCAAAATATACCTCTTTAAATCATAACACAAACATGAGCATTAAACATTAATTTTAAAGAACCACAGAGGTCAAAAGGTGTTTAAGGAATGACTTACTTCATACAAACAATCATGGCCAAAAATATCGACATCCTTGCAATTCTGTCAGAAAATGCAACACTTCTCTCAGAAAATTGTTCCAATTGCAAATGTTTTGGTATTCATGTGCTTATTGTTTTTGTTTGCAACATTTTGTTTGGGGCGCAACATAGTGGCCAGTGTCAGAAAGCTGCGTCTCCACCAGAGGTCATGGGTTTTCCAGCAGGACAATGACCCGAAACATACTTCAAAAATCACTCAGAATTGTTACAAACAAAGCGCATAAGAGTTCTGAAATAGCCAGCAATGAGTCCAGATCTGAATCCCATAGAACACCTGTGGAGAGATCTCAAAACAGCAGTTGGGAGAAATCTGAATGACCTGGAGCAGTTTGCAAAGAAGAGTGGTCCAAAATTACAGTAGAGAGGTGTAAGAAACTCATTCATGGTTACAGGAAGCAATTAATTTCAGTTATTTTTTCCAAAGGGTGCCAATAATTTTGTCCAGGGCATTTTTTGGGTTCTGTGTGGAATTGTATCAGATTTGACTTTTCTTCTCAGTTTTTTGTTGTTCCAATGCAAATTAATAAACATGTGAGTACTAAAACATTTGCAACTGCAACAATTTTCATAGAGAATATTATGTATGTATAATATGCCGATATTGACTATAACTGTAAATAGTGACTAAGTATTTATAAATTCTGGTTTGATATCTGCTTCTATGAAATGAGTTTGATCATGCAGAAAATTAGTTTATTATGTGTTTCTAGGATCCTGAGCAGCTGGAACGCCTCATTTTATCAGTACGAGAAGAACCTGTGCCCCCTGATGCTCCACCCATCCCTGAGGAAAATGGCCCTGCCTCTGAAGGAGGAAGGCCCTGCCAACTTGATGGAGGTTAGGTGTAATCAGCTGGTATGGTGTAATCAGCTGGTATTTGTCTACTAAAAGATATGTTTAGAAATTTTTTCCCAGTTCTTTCTATTTGTTGCTGGCACAGAGTGTTGATAGGTTTAGTCTCTGGAATGCTTCTGGCTGTCTTTAATATCACCAGCTGTTTCTCCAAAAATATCTGCTGTCATCAGTTTATATCAATGCCAAAGACAAATAAATATTTTTGGAGATGGTGTAACATCTGCAAGCGTCTCCCTTGTTTACCATGTTTTGTGGACCTCTTCAGTACAGCTGAA
Organism: Botia almorhae; assembly: GCA_036877575.1. Lineage (NCBI taxonomy): Eukaryota > Metazoa > Chordata > Actinopteri > Cypriniformes > Botiidae > Botia > Botia almorhae. Next base: position 5,721 of record JAZGTJ010020835.1, read on the forward strand.
TTATTTGTCTAGAAGCGACAGAAGAAATTTTATATTAAATTATTTTATATAAATAGAATCATTGGCTAAATTAAGCATAGCATCTAAATTAATACTTCAGTTTTGTGCAGTGGGCTCTCAAAATACTTTTTGTGCAGTGGGCTCTCAAAAAACTGTTTTGTTCAGTTAGCTGGTAGATTTACCCTGCTGGTAGATGCTGTAACTACACCACTTCTTAAAATGTGAGATTAAACATCACAGGTCAGAAAAGCTGCTAGTAAAGGGCTTCAGATCAGATAAAGCAATGAGATCAGATAGAAAATCACTTCCAGAAGTCTTTTACATTTACACCGATCATTGGAAATGCTACAGTAATAGATTTCACCAAGTATATTTGACCAGGTATATTATTATTGCAAAAAATATTGTTTATGTCATCCAACGCATCCTAGTTTACACTACTGCTTACCAATTCCTACTTATAATTACTTTTTTGTGTGGATTTACTGTGGACAGAGAAAGCATGGTGGATTAAACTGTGTTTGCCGTTGGTTTTGGACGTCCTACTACAAGTTGTTACACCTCCCTTACTTGCACTTTACAGACAGGAAGAAAGACAGTGATATCTTTTAGAATTTAACAGGAGGAATTGGAAATCTGTGACAGGCAAAAGACGTATGCAGCTCCATAAAGGTCATGTAGAACCAGTACACCCATAGCCTGTTCTAGCCTGTCTTGGAAATCGAGATTAGTAAACCAAAATCTGTTGGTGCTTTATCTATATTTTGTACAAAGTGTAAAGTGTTTCAATTTTTTTTCATTTTTTTAAACCAACATTCTATGTCAGGCTGGTGGGGATTCGCCAACCAATAGAGCAATGTTTTGAATGATACAGCCACAGTTTTTACACAATTTATGGGTATTCAACCTACGAATGGCTTGCTTTTAGTTTTCTCTGTGTATTAAGCAGGGGAAGATAAAATAAATTACATATCCTCCCTTTAAACTCCCTTTAACTAACATTGATAAAGTGGTTGCCATTCAAATGTATCTATAGTGATAATGTCATTCTAATATTTAAATACTAAACTGTAATTGTTGTAATTGGCCATCTTTCCTGGCATATATTTAAATGCATTTATTTACTTTACTCTTAAGAAAACAAGACGTGTGCCAGACAAGTGTCACGAAACTTATGTTACATTATTCTTTGCTGCCTTAAAAGTACTAGTAGTTAAGTAAATGCTTATCTAGTCCAATCACGTAAGGTACAAAAAATGAAGCATGTCCATCTACAACTGTGTCTTTGTGTTTTGGTTTTAATCAGTCTTATACTAGTTGTTTGTGACACTGTCTCTTAGCAGCTTCTGATCTCTCTGAGGCCATGAGGAATCTGATGCTGAAACTCTACTCTGATCACCTCTCTGAAGATGGCAAGGTAATTCTCCATTTCACCATCTCAGCACACCCTTCATGAATATCAATAAATGCACAACCATGTTAAATGGACTCACCCCAGACACTAAATGCTACATGCACTCAGACGTTTGATGTTTGTGGTGGGTGAAGGATCGTTCCACCAGATTATGTTTTAAATAATTCAGTATTTGTCAGTGTGACAGTCTGGCTCTTCTCTTTTGACCAGACAGTTGATTACAAGGCCATGTGTCGAAGCCCGTATTATGAGCGGTACTGTGAGCTAGCTGTTAAACTTCAGCGTGTGGAACTGCTGTCCCTAAATCGTGAGGAGAAACTGGCCTTCTTTATCAACATTTACAATGCTCTTGTTATCCATGGAAATTTGTGCCTTGGCTTTCCTAAAAACATATGGCAAAGGTACCGGGTAAGAGAAGACTCCCAGTTTTGATCCCAGCTCAGAAAATTCTTGTTCTTGTAGTGATCGTTTGATCAGATTTACAGCAGAATGAAATTTTCAATACTGATACTTTTGATATTTTTGTTTTATAGTTCTTCAACTATGTGAGCTACCTCATTGGTGGTGAAGTGTTCACACTGCAGGATATTGAAAATGGAGTGCTTAGAGGGAATCAAAGGGGTGTGGCACAACTCTTGAAGCCCTTTTCAAAAAACGACCCACGACTGCAGGTATCCCAGGAGAGACTGTTACTTAAAGATGCTGTTAGTAACTTTGTGTGGTTAAAAAAAAGACAGTTGTTAAACAAGTACATAACAGACCAGTGTTCAAAACTGTCACCTTACACTGATTCACAATGGTAAGTTTATAATAATTACATATTACATAAAAGTTAAGTGCTTTACATTTATTTCAAGCTCAGTGTCATTGAGTCCCAAAACTGGTACTGATTTCAAATTTTGTTTGACAATCCTATAAAATATATAATTAAAAATGAAAATATAAAATATATAAAAAACATAGGCCTATCAAGATATGTCAAATGTATAAAATAGATATAAAATATCATTCAGAACAATTAATCCAATCTAACACTAGATTAGGTTTCTTATTAACACCTTAACATATCCAGTTACTGTTTAATATCAAATAAAAATATCAAATAAAAATAATTAATAAAATACAGATGTCCAGTATGAGTAATAATAATAATAAGTTATAAGGAACACTTGTGCCCGACTATGAGTATATAAGACGAAAATCTGGAGTAAAGCATACTATAGCTGTAAATGCCACTAACATCTTCCTCCATTAGGTGGCGCTTCCCGATGCAGAGCCTCTCATTCATTTTGCACTGAACTGTGGGGCAAAGGGCTGCCCTCCAATTAAGACTTACACACCACAGGTAAACACCAAAACTATTCTTATTCAAAACACTGTTTAGGGGTGTACATATATACTTTCTAAAGAATGTAAAGCACATTGTGTTTAATACTCAGTACACTGTGCATCTTGTATCAGGACATTGATAATCAGTTGCGTGCCGCTGCGGAAGCGTTTTTGGACAGTGATGACAGTTGTGTGATCGACAGTGTGAGAAGAGAGGTGAAACTCAGCCAGATCTTTAAGTGGTACAAGACAGACTTTGGAGGTACTGATGAAAAGGTATTACTAAGATATCTGTTTTTGTCATATCATGGAACATGTCCTTGTGTTGTGTGTTGTTATATTTTGGCAAGTGTATCTGTTTGTCATTTTTCAGCTGCTGAATTGGGTGTTTGATCATATGGGACCCTCACAGAGGAAGTGGAGTCTGAAAGCCCTGCTGTCTGCAGGAAATGTCAAAGTGAGCTTTCTGCCCTATGACTGGTCTATAAACAGCACAGACTGAGCTGAACCACATTCTCACACACATTATCAGTTTATCACTGACTCATTGTGGGCACTGTCCTCTATTGAACCCATGCAGCAGGGAAGAGACATTCAAAACTGTAGCTTGATATGTTGTAACTATGCATTTAGATCTCATTAGGGGCAACATGATGTATAATGTTGCTTAATATTTTCAACTAAATTTTTTACCTGTAATTTTCCAAACTGTAATATGGCGTTTGCACTTATTACGCACTTAAATATTCTCCTACAAGGATGTCTTTAAGAAAGTATATAATTCTTGTAAATAATCATATTTATATCTATTTACATTTATTTAAAAAATGTTTAGAGTTTATGCATTTATTTATTTGCACTGAAAAGACTGATAGTGATCCATTATTTCAATCATCTTTGTAGTCATTTTTGCCAAGAAATAATTATATATATTTCATTTTTTTTATAGATATGAAAATACAAATTGCACGTGGCATCTGCAAACACTTTCAATTAATGACACAAGTATGTAATTAAATCACTGTCATTGTTTTTGCAATTCTGCTGGCAATTATAATTAATTTCCATGTGTAATGATGCATTTCACCTGTAATCTTATGCTTGTGACCCACAAAACAAGAAAGGATTGTGAAGCTGGTTTAAAGACACAAGCTTTAGAAACAAATTAAATAGGCAAATAAAGACCACATTAAAATGATATCAATATTAATGATGCCATTAATTTTATATCACCATAAAATTTGTCACAAAATATATTTTGCACATTAAATATATCACCTATATCAGACCTCTTAATTATCCGTTTCTAACATAGTAGGTGAAAGTTGGTTAGTTATATTCTCAGCACGATTTTTGAGTGCTGTTCCTTGTTAAGATGTTTATTGTTCAATTTGTGTGTACACCCTCCTGTTGTGTTGCTTCTGTAGAGAAACATGTACAGAAGGAGATGGTTTCTGAGGCATGGATTAGTCTGAGGATCATTTCACATTGTTTGTTGTACTTCCGACCCTAAATTTCTTTGTGTTTGCGTGCTGGACATCTTCAGCAGTGAATAAAGCATTCATCTCAATTTATCAGCAAACAGCATTACTTTGAGTACTTTATGTAATGCATGATATGTTGTTATTTCATAAATCATTCAAATGCCAGCAGGCTGATGAAATCTGTAGCTTCTCATGAATAATCAGGAATGTGTCATATGACTTGATTTAGTGCCTAATTTGATCTTGGG
>JAZGTJ010020836.1:0-10195 GCA_036877575.1 Botia almorhae
TATACACTGAACCACTCCCAGTAAACCAAATGTTACTGTCAGTAAGTTCATTAGAAGATACAGAATAGAATTCTGGGTATTGCAAACATTCCAAACACAAATCCAGGAATTTGAAGGATTACTGCACCTTCTGAATGTTTGTTACAACATTCCTGCAAAAACAAAACAATGATACTATATATGTTTTGTCAGGAAGCCTAACCTACAAAGAGATTATGTAGTAAGATCTAATTTAAGTAAACAAAAAATATAGTGTAGTATGGCTAAATTAACATGACTACATTTGGAAACACCCACAAAGTCATTTGTGTAGGGTCAGATTAGTCTCCTCAAGGTAGCAATTTTACCCTTTTAGAGTCCAGAAACCTCTTCTGGAGTGATACAAACTAAAAAAAAGGGGGTGAACCTGGGTCGACAGGAAGGACACTTCTCAATAAAAAGCAAAAAGTAGAGGAAGTGTCAGAACAGTCAGATGTTCCTCATCAACTTGCTGTCGCATCATTACAGCATAACAGGGTTGAAACACTTCCCCTCTGTCATGGCTCCAGATTTCCCTCCTGCACCAAGCGGAGAGGCTCCCTGAGAATGGCCTTGCTAGCAGAAATCCCATCTGGCTGAGCTCCAGCTCTTCTTAGTCTACAGGCTGTGGGAAAAAGTGTCCTGCCCTGTAGAGCCCTGAAATCATTTCATCGGGGCTGAAAACCCACAACCCTTGCTGACCTTTTCCGTGTCCTGAGTCTCAAGCATGACAAGACAATGGTGACAAACCAGACAAACACACCGATGACCAGCAAGAGTGTTTACAGGCAGGACAAACTCTGCACCCTAGTGCACTCCATGGGAGACCTGAGAGATTTCCCACAAGCACTGCAGAGGAGGGGTGAAAGGAGAGAGGAACGTAGTCATTTTTGGAAGATGATCATTATAATCAGTATAATTTGGCAGCGTAAGTTGGCAGTGTTCACATAACATTATTAATATTCATGAGCAAAGCTGATTAGTTTAAAATTTAGCCCCCCTCCTATTTTAGATTGCTCCTACGCCATGGACCAAACCCCAAACTCACCCATTCTCTCTGGGTCTAAAATGTATGTTTTTATACACATATCAAATATTTTCTCCACCTACATACAAGCACTGCACACAAAGGTCTCGAGTGGTCCAGTGATGTTTGAGATCTGCCGCCTTCTAGACATAAACACATGCACAGACACAAAAGTACACACAAGGGCATATAAAGACATTAAAAACTAAATCAGGATCATAAATTGCAGTGGCGGTCGCCATGCCAACGCACCCAAAGTATCAACAACCCAGTTGTGTTTGGAAACAAGAAAAACACAGTGACAGAGAGAGATCTGTAAAATCAGGGTAACAGCAGGAAACGTGACAACAGGAAGAGGTAAAAAATAATAACAGATGCTTTAAAAAAGGAAGAGGCCCTTTAAATGACTTCCTTCCACTGGGAACAGTCCGAGAAGGAGGGCAGAAAAGAGACTATAATTGTAAAAGATGAAGAAGAGAGAGAAGAGACTGAAATTGTGAGAGCAGAAAATAGGATAACGGAATAGCCACTTCTAATATCCATAAATCTGTCAATGTCGTTTCACTGTGGCTTCATTCATGTTGTAATAATCTCATCGTGCATTACAGATCGGTGCAATCTATATTCATTCTGTGACCCTGTCATCTCGCACTCCCATGGTGCAACACTGCTGATACGGCGTGGGGACTCGTGGGTTTCGTGTCTGCACAGTGGGACGTGACTTCAGCAATTTATAGCTTTTGTAGACATTTACAGGCTCTGTTAGAAAAGCACATACAAGACATTCTCTGGGGTCATTCCCCTACAGTACAAAGCACAGGCAGATAAAAAGCTTCTGATTGGCATTAAGACAGAATAGATGGATGGGAAAGGAAGTGTGGGGAAGAGGCAGTATTGTAGGGTTAATGAAATGTGTGATGATAGGGGCAGCTGAGCCAGCAGTAGTGCCCGCAGAAGTAAATCACGCCTGGTTTGTGATACTAAATAGCAGGGATTACACTCAGTCCAGCCAGGGCTCACCCACTGATCACCCTCAAACACTCACACTTCACACATAAACACAGATATTCATTCATGCATTCATTATCAGGAGACCCATACAGAAGCACGTACACATACAATTGGTTGCTCCAGACAGCTTGACCCTGTGGTAAATTCCATGGCAACGCTGCATGTTACAGAAACACATTCTAGATTCTAGGAGATTCACATTTTGAGCACAATAAACTTCTCTTTCAAAAAATAAAGGAAATTTACTCATGGTATGACTCCTGTAAATTCTTCTAAAGCTCATGCATGTACTATAAGAAAACTATGTGCCAATGGTGTGAGTTTGGGGCGGGACTATTGGTTTGGCTGCCCAATGGCAGACAGAGGGAATGTTCTGAAAACCTGTTCGAAAGCAGTAATTACTTTCAGTGCAATTTCATTTGGTAAATTAAGTCTTTCTGACACATTTACACAAGTCACTATATCAAACATAGAGGCACACACAAAATACTTTCTAATCACACACGCATGGCATAAGTTTGCAAAAGCCTCTTGGGAAACTGCTTTTTAATCTAAAACCCATCTCATCTGTACTTTCTTTCACTCTTCTGCTGAGAATTCCTCTCTGTTCCTATCTCTTCCTCTTGAGTGGGAAACTAGGCCATCTCCACCTCCCTGAGTCAGCCATTTGTTTTTGAGAATGTGCTACAAAAACAACATTATTGTCTTTAATTAAGCTGCATTCACAATGCTCATCTATTTGCTTCTCTTCCCCTCTCTCTCTCTTTAGCTTTCTGTGAGGACACTTCCTTGTGTCACAGGCTCTCTTTGTGCCTGCAGCCAGCAGCACGTACGTGGGAAGCAGCAGAAACTAAACCTCGCTGCCAAGGCAAGTCTCCCATCTTCTTAATGAGACCAGCGGGTGTATGTGCGTGCACTGGAGTATCTATGTGCGAGACAGAGATTCTGTTTCTAAGGACACAAGATGCATCTTTCTCTTTCTCTTCATTCTCTTTTCTGCTAATCAAAAACTCCTGGTTCAGTCCAAGGTTTTACATTTTGGCAGACGTCTTTATCCATTTATGGTCCACGTGATCAAATTGTATGTTCTTAGGAGTCGAACCCATGACCGTGGTGTTGCTGGTGCTGCACTCTACCAGTTGAGCTACAGGAACACATATATTGCATTTACAGGTTTAAGTTCGCAAAAGCTCTCCTACTAAGTCACTATGATGCACGTATAATAAATTGCATCCTTTAGTGACCTCTTGCATTCTTTAAGGGCAAAAGCTTTGAGAACCAGTAAAACAGCCTGTGACAACAAACTGCTCTCATTGTAGTCTACCATATTACTGTTTGCTATTCTACAAACACCATAAATGATTGCAACATTTCTCCCAGTTTCTTAGCAACACTACAAGCAACAGGGGCACCTCTGTCTCTGTTGCCAGGCAACACTGCAGCGATCACCCTCTGCCTGCGATGTTCTAGCTGGCAGTGGGGTACAGACTGTACCTGTGTTATGTGCCACTGTGCCGCATCCTGTGTTAACGATTAGCCTGTGACTAACCCTGAAGAAGACATACTCAAAATCCTGTAAATGCCAAGTGCCCCCTGAAATACCCATGCACTCACCCACATAGATTAGTCTGTCACGATGAGGCCATATTGAGTCATCACAACCAATCAGAGCGCTGGAGTTAAGCAGCACCAGAAATCACAGTCTTTCAATCAGTTTTTGACATCTCTGTCAGTGTTTGTACAGCTTTATGTTTTAAATTCTCTCAGGGAGACAGATCGCTCGAGGGCTGTACAGGCAGATATAGCAATTAGGATATAATCTGCTATTCAAACCACTGATTTTATTGGAAATACAGCAAAAGTAAGAACTATATAGCCACATTTTCATATTGAACATATGCTATTTCAAAATGTTCATGTTGTCAAAAAGATTTAATCTTAAAACAACAAAGGTTTTCACTTAGGTTGCACCAGCCATTTCTATAAGCGCTAAAAAGAATTTTTGTTCAGGTAAACTAAAAATGTACTTCATGAACTAAAATCTAAATGATTTGAGTCAAATATACTGTATTTATTTCTGAATCAACCTCATTACAACAGGTCACAGCAACAAAAGTTTTAAGGGTCAGTTTTAAGGGTCAGATTAGGCAGAAATATTTCATTAAGAACAAGTAACAACTGCACAGCAATTGAGAGGCAGATGGTGAGATGATAGTATCCAACAAGTCAAAAAGAGAAAAAAACTGAAAATAATCTCTCCTTATGTTAAGTACCCAGACTTTACCTAATTCCTTGCCTGCAAGAAAGACTGACATACACAAAAAGAGTCACTCCATCCTGGTGGTCCAATAATTTCACCTCAGAGAGAGGAAGTGCTTTCAAACATCCCGTCTTTTGTTAACAGCCCTTCTTTAATAACAACCTGTTAAAGTTATATGTGTTTTTTGGGAGGGTCTAGGAGTGCTGAGCTGTACAAGTCTCTCAGTGAGAACAGGTGTTCTCTAGAGGAGGTCAGCAGTGTGTGTGTTTGGGAAGGTACAGTATACTAAAAAAGCTGAGTCAGACTCCTCCTCCAACAGGGAGTCCTGCACTACCGAACCGCCCTGTACAATTAAAGAGCAGCAGTTATTTTCTTGTAATAAGAGACTGTTGATGTGGAGCATCATTCTTTCGTCTTTTCCTTCTTAAATATGTTTCCTGGCTAATGCTGCCATTAAACCTACAGAACAATTAAAGTAATATAGCATATTATATTACTAAAAAGAGCCTGTCTTTTTTAAATATTCACATCATAAACTCTCTGTCTCTTCAGTTAATGCACCATTTTGTAAGAAACAATAAGCAGCTCTAAGAGAAGCCATGGTTGGGTCCGACTGTACTGAGACCAGATCATTCAAGGTCACTGGTTGACATTCACTTGGCTATGGAGAGATTGAGTGGCAGACAGTGGGATTCTGGACACAGATGGACTTCACATGACATTCTGTCATTGAAATGCAGCGCCAGACAACTCTTGCTTGGAGGAAAGTACTGGAAAGCATATTTCTGCAGCACAATTACTGGGCACTTTCACTTTACATTACAAAGCATTTCAATGAACTATTGTGATTTAATGAAAAGAAAAAAAATACTGTAAACGATAAACTGACTATAATGATAGCATCTGCTTCCTGTCGCACGCTTCTCTTACATATATGATAGTTTATATCATAATTTAGATTAATCATAGAGCAGAACAGATGAGAGAATTGAGGAATGGTAATTTAATTTAGATATGGCTAAAGGGAGAATTAAATGATATTAAATAAAAAAATACATAATAAAGAAACATAAAAATAAATTGCGAGTGACTTCAGTGAACACAACAAGCAGTTTATCAGATCAATTTATTTGAAACGTTTACAACACATGTACCATACATGTACACCAATGTACATTAAAATTTTAGCATAGCAACAAATTTTACGTAGGATTTTCAAACTAAGATACAATAGTGGTAATCTGCACATCTCCAGTAAGATCACTAAGACCTCATAACTGTCTGATTGAATCAGAAATAGATTTGCTGCTGGGAATGTTCCTCTCACACTCACGTTTGTTCAGTGTTTGCTCACGTGCTTGTGTAAATGGTAACACCCAGCTGCCTACACCAAGTGTACCTCAAACATCTGGGGAAATACTACCCCCCCACACACACACACACACACACGCTCACAAACACACTGATCCTCCAAATAGCCTGTTGGTTGCTGAGCTGGCAGACATTTTTTCCATGTTCCACGTGATTATGAGGGGAAGCCATTTTGCCCCCCTGGTGCATGAATCAGGTTTATGATGTTCATTATGATCACTGCTATTCCGCTCATGCAAGCAGGGTTATAAAAACACCCCTACGAACCTCCGGACGAGCCCTCCGCTCTGTGCATTCATCTGCAGACTGCCTTTTTTTATGAGCGTCCCCGTGCCAGGCTTCCAAAACAGGCTGCAATCTATCAACATTCACTCTCACCACAGCCAAGAAAGAACAGAGTGGGAAAGAGTCTCTGTGTGAGAGGCGAGAAAAGAGAAAGAGAGAGAGTGAGAGACTGAGAGGGAGATGGAGAGGACAAGCAAAAGCACTTTTTGTTTTGATTCTGGCTCATGAATTAGGGTTTTTTACACACACAGCCGGACTCCCTTCTCTCAGTCCATCCATACAGAACAAGATTATTATCAGGGCCTCCTGACGCTGTGTTTTTCCCCCTGCCACTTATTATACGCATCTGAAAGAGCCCAAAACTTGGCTAAAGCCCTGATTTTCCTTAAAGGAGACGGTCTGAGACCATAATCTCGAGTAATTCTACAGCATTGCTTCAAGATGATGTGAGAACACAAATAGCAGTGCTGGTGATAAAGAAAGTTACAGCTACTTCATCTCGGCAAGGCAGGAGAAGGAGGAAGAGTGGGAGGATGAAGAGCAGTTAAAAGACAGTAAATGAGAAGCAGATTATAGACAGTTACTGACAGGAAGCATCAGTTTCCTTCCTCAGCATAGTGGCAGACCCCCACCGCGAGGATGAAGGCCTGGAGTGTGTTTATGTGTGTGTTGTGCGGTTGCGTTTGCTTCCGTTTCGCTACAGTTCACTGCCGTCCCCTCCTTTGCTGCGTGGCATTTCATGCTGCTGTGATAGGGAGGAGTCTCCTAAACATAAACCTTACCATATGAGCCAAAATGAGTCAGTGTCTCAGAATCAATTTTGAGTATGAATAGTTTGAAAAAATGGATATTATGAACCTGTGAGTTATAAATTTTCAGGGTCAATATTAAAATTCTCGTCCAGCGAACACTTTCAGATTGTAAGAATGTATCCCTAAACAAAAAAATGCTAAAAATATTTTGAAATTCTAGAAATGTTGTATTAAATTAATTGCTTGGTGATAAGAATGTTATTCAAACATTTTTTGAAATTCGGTAATGTTTTTAACATTTTTCACTAACAACTTAAGAATAATGTTTTTAATATATAATATATATTAGTTACAAAAATTCTACTAATGTTACTGAAAGAACATTTTTGATAACTTTGGGAAATCTTTAGATAACATTGCCCAATGTTCTAAGAACATTCTCTGTTAGCTGGATGGTACCTCTTTGTTTAATTTTTTTTAGGTTTTAACTAACTCTACCATTATGCTACACTCTGACCGTGATCCTATATTTCCACCATTTAAATGTTTCTCCAGTGTCTAATGTCGGCACGTTTGCCTTTTTATCTTCCACCAGCCCAGTGGTCCACCACTCCACACTGTTTGATCCATCAACTATGTATTTTTGCCTCCCTCTCTCTCTCCTTGATGTTGCTCCAGGGCATATCTGTGAGGTGTGCTGAAACCTTGGCAGCTGCCCTCCCCTTGGCATTCGGCAATTTTATCAGTCAGGTCACATGATCTCTGAGCAATAGCTGACTCCTCCCAACACCAGAAAGACCTCACAAGAGTACCCTCACCTGAGCTCAGAGCCCAGCCTGTCTACTTATTTTACTGCCTGTGATTAAATGTAGAGGTGTTTACACATTATTCTGCAATGTAAAATGTGCAAAAGACGTGCAAGCGTTTTATCATACTTTCAACACAACAACTACAATCTGTCTCAGTCTGTTCTGACCCAAAGGTCAGATGCGTGCCATGCCCCATGCATGACTGAATCAGAGCAGCAAGAATGACTCAGTTTGACTCATTGGCTTTCATATCTGCATATCAAATCACAAACTGTGTGAAAGATCAGCTAAATGCCACAAAACATTTGATGTACATCCTGGACATAACATCTATCTATAGATAACATGTGAAAACAGTACCAATGAAAAAGACAAATAGACTTAATAATAATAATTATGATGAAGTAAAATATATGTACATAGTTTAGATAAACAGTATATAAATATAAGGTGAAGTCTAATGGTAAGACTTTGGATTTGGATTCATGTATTTTTGAACTCACTTCCCCCATTCAGTAGTGACTCTTGGGCCCTTGTGCTCCTGACTGTCTAATGTTCTTTCCATTAATTGTTCCCACTCTCTCTCTTTAAGCTTTTTTTTTTGCTTTGTACCCCAATAGCCTACATCTGAAACAGCCCCCTGGGGGTTGGGGGGCTCGGCTGCAATCCTCGCTGCTTTTACGAGGCATACAGGAAGGCTCCTAGCTCCGTCAGCTCATTAGAAACACAACATGCGCGCACACACACAAACACAGATCATCATCCTCCATCAAACACACTCTTAACCTCAGGCTGCCCACAATACAAGATGAAATCTAAGAAAATTCAAAACCCAAGACAAAAGAAAAGAGCCCAATACAATAATCTAATCATAATATAAGTGGTAGAGCATGGTACTAGCAACTCCAAGGTCACGGGTTCGAGTCCCAGGGAACACACAAACTGATAAAATACAATTTGAATGGACTGCAAATGGCTTTAAATAAAAGCCACTGCTAATGTAACATAAATGGTAGTTTTCACTGTTCCTAACCATTTTTTACCGTAATTCTTCAACTTCTTCTGTTAGAGTTCGGCTCTGTCAAATAATGACTAAAGTGCCGCACCAAAAATAAGTGAAATGCCTACCAACCCTCTACAGCTATGAGTCATGTCTTTGATCTAATATTAATCTATTATTGTCAAAAATTCATCATCTCATCTGTCTATTTCTGCCACAGTGTTCAAGTGCCCTTAGTTAATGATGAAACTATATATGATATAACAATGATATAATAAGAAATGATAAACAGACTCACATGGAATGTACACATGTAAACTTCATGTGTAAACTTCAACAAGATTTCAGCAAGGTTCTATTCTAACACCTGTCATTTATAGTTCTACACAACCACCCCTCCCCATACCTTGTGTGCATGTTTATTTCATGTTATGCATTATGTACATATGTATTATGCTGCCCCACCAAAAACATCAGCAGATTATGTCTGGATCTGGTGAAAACTGACAAGAGTCTCACATACTCGCACAAATGTGCCTATTAACACAGAGGCATCATACTTGCTTAGCCAAATGAGGGCATTAAATCCAGGGTCTGGCTCTTTACTGTACCTATAATCCTCAGTTTTGGACGCTCAGGGTGTATCTCTCTATCTGGTATGATTTCCTGCTGTGCACAAACCTCATACTGGGACATACAGTCCTCTGCATGCTTAGCCAAATAGCATGCACACTTAGCCACACCCACCCACACAATCCCAAGTGTTCCTCATGTGCCTACCTCTCGTGTTGGTTGCCATGTCCGCCACCTTCTGAAAAGCATCCAGAAAGGCCACAGCTGCCAGCACGGTGGCTCTGAAAAGCACAAAACCAATGTAATAAATTCATGACACTGTCTGTTCTCACTATTGTACAAAAACTTCCTTTCATAACGCCAGGTGCGGATATGAGCCGGATTCAGAACTTACCGGAGTTGAGAGTGCAGCTTGGTGGCCTTGGCACTGAAGTCTTCCCAAACAGGATATGAGCACTGCAAAAGAATAAAGGCACAAGGTGAGCTGAAAGTGTGTACTGGTCAGTGTGTATGTGTATTTGTGTGAGTGTGCATGGGCTTAAACATATACTGAGAACAATTTTTTACCCAAACGTGAGCAAAACAATGAGCAAAACAAATCTAAGGACATTTTGGAGATGTCCTCATTTGTAAAATTGCATAAAAAACTGTCTTTTTTTATTCAAAAGTGCATTTTGTATGTAGTTGTGTAAATACCACTTAAGGTAGCATCGGTAAGAAGTAAATGAAGGTCAATTTAAATATATTCCAGGGACTATGTGTAGTAATAGTAGCTATATGACAGCTAATGATAAATAACTGTACTGTAGTCATGCAGCTCTTTACATTTATAACGTGTGTGTGTGTGTGTGTGTACTGTATATGGATGTGATAATTTAGGGGGATGTGGCTTGCCCAGGGGCAGGAGGACAAATGTCGTCCAGCGATAAGGAGACAAGCCATGTACAGCTCACTGCCTTGTTGTCATGGAAACGTAGAAGGCAAAGCTTCTGTGTGAAGTCTGTATGAAACAGGCCGCAGGCTAAACAGAATATCACAAAAGCTGAGCAGAAACTAAGAAGCATGACCACTAGTACACACAATCTTATG